>JAUZST010003808.1:0-16839 GCA_034779995.1 Parotocinclus haroldoi
TCATGTTGTCAATTGACCTAATTAGTGTTAATTGGTCTTCCAGCTGTTCGTTATATGCTCAATTTCCTTTTTCCAGCTACTTATTGCTACTTATCCCAACTTTTTTGGGATTTGTTGACACTGAAATTTTAAAGCAACACATTTTTCCTTTAAAATGTTACATTTACTCAAATTAAACTTTTGATCTGTCATCTATGTTCTATTACGAATGAAAAATTTACATTTGCCATCTCCACATCCCTGGGTGACCTCATGAAGGTAATGTGTCTTGGACCTCTGCTTGTAAATTAAGGGGTCTTGTATGATGCTTTTCTTCTTGAAAACTTCAGCATGGTCGTGTTGGTAGAGGAGACAATTGTTGTTCATGAAATCAAAGGTGTACCTACTGATTTTGCTATGCTAATGGACACCATCTACCGCCTTAATCTGGAGTACCCTCACAAAATGAGGTACTCATTTGAATTCCAGCACAGGGTCATCATGAAGATCAAACCAGACTGATGTTAAACTAGGACTGAGAAACTGCTGAGGTATCGTTTATAGACAGACGACCGCACATCTCTGGCTTTAACAGGATAAAAAAACTGCTGTGTTGAAGCCTATACCTAAGGTTGAATAATGTATGGATGGAAAAACACAAGTTTGTGTCACCAATTGAAGTTGTGATTCATTAGTTAGATAAGATAACTCTGGGACCAATCAGAATCAAACTTTCCATATTCTGCCAGAAACTTAATTCTGTTCATGACGTTGTTCTTAGTCAGCAATGGCTTCTTAACACTAATCTTTCACACAAAAAAAACTGTATTAGGCAACCTTGTAATTGTAATTGTTCTCAAAACAGCATTGTTTTGTGAGGTCTTCAATTCTACTGACAGTTTTTAAAAGCGTTTTCCTCTCTGTTCATTATAGCAGGTGGTTATATCTGCTTTGAAGACACTTTGCCCCTTCCAGATCCTTTCTTTCGGACTTCACCTGCTGTTTCAAAACATTGCCCTGTTCTCTTAATAGCTGATGTTTTGAATTTAAGAATTTGCTGTGCCTCTTTGTACATTTCAGAATAGCTGAGCTTGTCTTGACAAGGACCAGCTGTTTATTTCCTGATAGCAACTCCTGCATGATTTGTTGCTTTTTTTGATGGATTTTCTCACTCATTTACCTCGTGACTCACTGGACTACATGTTATAGATCTCTAGCTTGTATATATCTGTCATACCTAGTTTTATTTAACAGTTTATTTTCAGGTTTGTGGTGTATCAATTGTGACAGATTACCAACTAACGACTAATCTTTCAAGAAAATAATACAGGACAGAAAATATTTTGAAAGATTTTGAACGCAGACATATGTTCATTTGAGTTTTATGTCAAACGTTAAAGCATTGTCACAAATTTACCTTGAGTACAAGAAGTAAGTGAAGAAGATATAATAAAATATCTCTGTTTCTAATCCAACAAACACACCCAACCTCACAAAAAAACAACCCCCATCCAGCAGCAAAAAGCAATGACAAATAAATGGTGTCACAGGTCTAAGGAGTGCATTTTCTTAGTTCTGGCAAACTTTTTGAACAATGATCTGTCACATCCATGGCTCCTTTTCGTATCACTTGCGATATAGTATTCATATTTTAATCATAGAGCAAATCAAATCAGAAGTGTAATTACCACTGTGATCATTTAGAATACCATTTTTACTCATATTACATGGCAGGAGGATCAAAGTTGTTGTTTTTTTTTTCTTTCTACATCATTTCGATCCACAGTTTCCGAACGAAATTGAGGCTGTAATTCGGAATATGTGGCATGTTTGTTATTAAACTGATATTATAATCTGATCAAAACCTGTTACACTTTTATTTTTGACATGTGAGCATTAATGTCTATTCAGGAAAAATGTTACATACTATAAATACTTGTCAAAAACATTAACGCTGGGCCAGTTACCTATCTTGTGACTTTAGAATGTGGGGGGAAAACCACCATTAAATACCTGGGAGTAAACCGACGCAGACATGGGGAGAACACGCAAACTCCACACAGGTGGAATTAAACCGGGATATCTGAAGCTGTGAGCTAATCACTGTGCCTCTGTGCAGCTATCTAGTCTAAATTATCACACAGGGCTTAATAGGGTTTTACCGTTCAAACAATGACATTTAGTTTATATTTTATAACAGGCAAAGCTTGTGAGCAGTATATTTCATGACTTTTTGTGAGCAGTATATATAGCACATTTAAAAGACAGCAAGTACCAACCAAAGTGCTGAACAACAGATCAACTAAAACAATATCTAACAACATAAAACTGTAAAAAAAAAAAAAAAAAACCTACAATGAAACAGAAGGACCCATCACATGAGTTTGATCGGTTATAATATTGTTCTGTACCCACATTAGTAAACATCAAGTGTGATTTAAGGACATCAACAGTTTGACAAGATGACATTTACATTTTCTCTGAATCACTGAAATCTGTGATTTGGTGTACATGCTGTTCTTCAGCAACCTCTCCTTGCCACGGGGTTGAAATTAATGTTGTACATGTACTTGTTCCTCTTATCCATAATCATGTATAATCAGTATAATACAGGAAGAAGTGAACTACAGATGGTGTGTCATTGTTCTGGCACAATTCTTTCAGTGTGAATCCGAACAAAGGCAGCTTGTTTGGGTGCTCATACTCACGCAAAACTTCCCTCCAGAGCAAAAAAAAAAAACAAGATTACAAGAATCATTTAAAAACAAAACCTGTGCCGGTTCTTATAAAATCAGCACTGAGAATTGAATGGTGTTTGTTGACACCTGTACAATGACGGACGCGGTCCCTTTAAATCGGTCCAATATTTAAAGGACACTCATGGACCATATGATGGAGAAAAAACACAAAGCTGTTTTTTACTCACCGTTAACGTCCACGGGATTGCCATTTTATCCCAACCTCTCCGACCTTAATAGCTGTCCTCAAAATATGGACCGGTGGACCCTGGGGTTTTTCTTTCTATCTGAATCGGAACATCCCGGTATCAGGAAGATCCCCGCATTCTGCAGTCTCTCCAGACCGGCCAGTTCCTCGCTAGTGCTGGAAACTCCGTAAATCGGTACCTTTTTATAGTCTGTGTCATGAAGCTGAACGAGGTTCAGACGAAATGAAACGAGGTATTGGTCCTGCGCGCCCGCTGTAATTCCCATAGCGATGATGGAGTTCACCAGAATCTTCTTGGCTCGGGTTTTGTCCGGGCTGTGCGCTCTTCTGCCGCAAAGCGGGTGGGCGCTGGCGACACACGTCACCGCCTAAACTCAACGACCGTTGGCACACGGTGGCCCTGTTATAAAAGGCTTCCAATTAGAATTCGATAGCGCACTTCATTGGCACGTAGACCGCGTTCTACACACCCTACAGAGGCCCCATTTAGAGGGAGTAGGATGCTGTTTGGGATTGACCCTGTATCTAAGACTGTTGTTATTGGGAGAGACGCTTACCGGAAAGATGTTGGTGACTGTTTTTTCAGATAATTGAACGCATCAGGAAGTAAATATTCACTGGTGTATAGACATGCTATTTGTATAATGAATTGGAATTGTGAGTTAATTATTAATACAATTTAAAATCAGTTCATCATAATAAATAAATACGTCCTATCTCCTCATTATTGCATGCCGTGCGTCGGACACGTGTAGCGAGTAGGGTGTTTTTCTTATTTCGGATTTAGGACTGGCAATTGTAGACATTCTGTATTGGGGAGCAAGGGGTTATGTAAAATGGGTCAGTTACTTTCTACCCAAATGTACATTGTTGTAATGTTGTCGTGAGTGAGGTAACATAGTCCTCATTTTTAGGAAATCGTCCCAAGAAAAATGTATTGAAAACCTGTAAATTGCTTGACAGTTTTAATGCCATCTTTCACATTTTCAACAGTTTCAAAGAGTTGCACGGTCACAATTTCACAGTACATTTTCCTGGGACCCCTGACTGCAAAAATGCCCCTGCCTCCAGGTCCACCCCTGTCTATCTGGGGGTCTTGTGTGTATAGAAGAGCCATGTCCTGTTAAAAAAAAACACACAAAAACAGCTGTGTCAAAAACACCTGTTAATGTACAAACAAACTGTACAGGTGCATACACAGAGAAAAGACTACAAGTATTCCCAAACACATGGATGATCATGCATCTATACTGTGTACATATGAACAAAATACAGTACTGTTGCTACCCCTTTTAGGAGTGAACATCCTGCAAGGATCACACCAGTAGCACAACATGCCTTGCGGAGGGCTTTGAAAACAAACCAAATTGTAACGGAAAGACACTGGCAGTGCCCACTATTACAAATGGTTGTCTAACGTTACATATGTACACGAACCACTTTATTACATGGCCTACATTTGACATTGTTAAGCAAGTAAGGTGCTGTTTTGGACTGGGGCTCTTTTGTGCCTTGTATGCCCTGTTCTATAAAGAAGACACACAAAATCTGACTATGCTATGGACAAGAAAGATTGCTTTTTGCAAAAACTCTAGCAATCAAAATCATTTTCTGTGAAAAACAGGCAGTAAGAGTAAACACCTGCAGTGCATAGTGTACTGCATAGGAACATAGACAACATTATTACACACCATTCTTTGTAGTTCACATTGAGAAAGTAAATTGTTATTTGGGATTGAGACCCTATACTGACCATTGTATTTGGGAGAGACACTAATTGGAAATATACTGTTGACAGTTATAGAGTTAATTGAACATAAGATCTAAATGAGGCAGATACCTCATCATTTT
Organism: Parotocinclus haroldoi; assembly: GCA_034779995.1. Taxonomy (NCBI): domain Eukaryota; kingdom Metazoa; phylum Chordata; class Actinopteri; order Siluriformes; family Loricariidae; genus Parotocinclus; species Parotocinclus haroldoi. Next base: position 4,777 of record JAUZST010003808.1, read on the forward strand.
ATGCTATACAACACTAACATATGTTGGGGAGTTTTTAACTGTGTGTAATAAATAAAATCACACATGTTGAAATAATGAATATGGATTCATGTAAAAAAATGTTTTTGTTCATCCAGTTAATGGAATGAACATATACATTCATCAGACATTAATAACATACTACAAACTGTACATGAAGTGCCTAGAAAGTATAGGCACCTGTGGTCATACTTCCACAATAAAACAAAACGTCGAATAATGGAGAGAATTAGTGGATAACATGCCACGCTAAGTAAAGTAACTGAAAAGAAACCAGACAGTAACAGAAAACCACCTGCAGTAATCATGTCACAAATGTCTTCCAATTAGACTTGTATAGTTCACTGGGATTGAGACCTGCTTGCTTTAAGGCAAAAGTGATACCCACCAAGCCGCCTCTAATTTCACCTTTAAAATAAACGAAATAAAATAAAAGACCATGGATATTCTTTTTGTATAATTTCTTTAATGAAGTCCTGGCTACAATTCCCAGGTGGAGTGACTTGGCTCCTTTTGGACACACAAGTTCCAAGATCTTCAAAATACGAGTTGGAATATGATTAAACTTTATTTTGTTTGAGACTTACAAAAACCAGTCGTTATCAATAGTTTTATATCTATAGGTTAATCACAGACTGATATAACTTGGACATAATCTCTGATATATCACTAAAGTTTAACATGTGCCATTTAAAATATGTGACCCTCTTGAAACAATATTATAGTGATCATTCAAAACATTAAATATTGTGTTAGTGTAGAGTGACATTTTATGGGAAGGGGCTGAGAGCAAACAAGGTCACTCTCCAGTCTACCCACACACTTGACCTTCATATTCACACACTGTTCATAAATGTGAGTCAAGTTCATTGTCTCTCTGAACACTTTATTCCCTGAAAAAGTACACACTGCTCTATGTTTTCAAGTAATTCAGTTCAGTCGGTTTGTCAGCTAAATATGTTTCCATGGTGTGGTTTAAAGTTCTGAGCTACAATTGTTCATTGCAGATTCAGCCATTATTCATGGGATTAGCAAAGCGCTAAAGCTGGCGGTGCTCAGACAAGCATATTATGTGGCATGGGTCTATATACAGTATTGTTCAAAAGGATCACAATGGACAACTGTGAATTAGACAAATGATCCAGTGGTAGACTTTATTTGTGGTAGTCAGGACTAGGAGATGAGGAGGTGTGACATGCTCTGCAACCACAATAAAGTTATCAAACGTGTAAGAAAAACTTAATCATCAGTTGTTTTCATCTAACTCCACATTCAGACACATGACACTGTTAAAAAATAATTGGGACTAAATGTGATGAAAGCTAGTGCTACAATCAATCAACACTGCTATTGTTGAGTCCGAGTCAAGACAGGGACGAGGATACATTAAATATGAATCAAGACCTAGACTTTTATTTTTTCTTACTTACATACTTTTTATTTCGGGTAAAGACTCGGAAGTTTACGTTCACATTATATGATATAATTGAAATATTATATTTCACTCAGTTTTTTTGGTTTTTGATCTGCTTTGCTTTGCTTTTCATGAGCTGAACTCAAAGATCCAAGACTCCTTCTATGTACGCAAAAGGCCTTTTTCTTTTAAATAATATTCACATATTTGTTTAAATTTGTGCTAGTGAGCACTTCTCCTTTGCTGTGATAATCCATCCACCTAACAGGTGTGGCATATCATGATGCTGATTAGAGAGCATGACTATTGCACAGGTGTACCTTAGGCTTGCCACAATAAAAGGATCTAAAATGAGCCGTTTTATGACACGGCAAAATGTCACAGATGTCGAAAGTTTTGAGGAAGCATGCAATTGGCATTCTGACTGCAGAAATGTCCAGAGCTGTTCCCTGGGAATTGAATGTTCTAGTCTCAACCACAAGCCGTCTCCAAAGGAAGGAAAATTCAGGAGATTTTGCAAATTTTGCAGAACATCCAACCAGCCTTACAACCACAGACCATGGCTAACAGAACCAGCCTAGGACCTCCACGTCCAGCATTTTCACCTCCAAAAGTATCTGAGACCAGCCAGCTGGACAGCTGCAAAATGTCAGAAACTGTTTCAGAGAAGCTCATTTGCATACTTGTCGTCCCCATCAGGGTCTCCACCTGACTGTAGTTCGGCATCGCAATCGACTTGAGTGGACAATCGATGGTGTATGGCATGTTGGAGAGATGTTTTCTTCACAGATGGATCCCATTTTTCACTGTACAGGAAAGACTGCATGTATGACGTCATGTTTGCTGATGTCATCATTGTGAATCGAGCGTTGGGGGTTATGGTATGGGACAATGAACACAGCTGCATTTTATTGATTACATTTTGAATGCACAGCGATACTGTGACTGAGGACAATTATTTTGCCATTCATCCACGACCATCACCTCATTTTGCAGCATGATAATGCATGGCCCTGTGGATCTGTCCAGAATCTCTACACAGGGATCTGTACGCAATTCCTGGAAGCTAAAAAACACTGCAGTTCTTGAATTGCCAGCATAATCACTTATTCAGTGGGTGAATGTCACCCATTGAGCATGTTTGGGATGCTCTGGATCAACGTATGGCAGTTCCCGGCAATATCCAGCATTTTCGCACAGCTCTCATTTGGAAGCATCACTTTCTAGTTCTAAAATGCCCCAGCAAGCCACGTCAGCGCAAGAAGTGTTAACCAGAAACTTTCAGAAGACAAGTCAAACTCAAATGTATTTTGAAAGCACTTTTTACAATGGTGCATTGTCCCAAAGCAGATTTACAATATTATATTATTTTTAAAGGCCAGTCTCGAATTGAGCAAGCCTAGGGTGACAGTGAAAAGGAAAAACTACCTGCATGTAGAAGACAGAAACCTTTGGAGGGCCAACTGATTTTATGGATTTCTTTTTAGATTCTGTCTCTCACAGTAGTATTGTACCTAGTATAAAAAATGACAGACCTCTACATTCTTTGTAGGTGGGGAAACTTGCAAAATCAGTCGTATATCATATACTTTTTTTCCCCACTGTATATGTATACTGTTACTCACTCGTTATTAGGCCACAAAAACAGAAGGTCACCCCATAGTGCTGTTCAGACATTAAGACAGAAGGTACTGGGGGCAAAGGAGCTTATAGGAGATTAACCAGAAGTGCCGACTTCTGCCATGGGAAATCCCCTTAAATGGTTTAGTGATTCAAATGAGGATGAAAAAAAATATTGCAGCCAGTGTCACTGCTGCCCTGAGGCTGTCTGCCAGTTGTTTATCACAAGTTACAACAAATTACAATCAAGCCTTTAGATTAAAACATCAAATACTTTGTTAGTGTACATATTTTGTTGATGAGATGTTCTTTGAAGCAGGGTGTAAAATGACTGTAGCTTGCATAAATTAGAGATGATTACTGAAATACACTCACAGATAGTACCTGATCAGTGCTGGTCCTGTGGGGGTCCTAACTATTACAGCACAGAGTAAAGGGGATGAACAAAGTGTTATATGTAGAGAAACAGATAACAATATCAGTAGAACTACAAAGTTGCTTCTATATGTTAAGTTGAACTGATAAAATGGACAGTGTTCATCAAGGGCATGTACCTAATAAAGTGATTGCTGAGTAATTGGTGAGTGTAATATTATATTATCAACAAGCCATAATTTATGTTTTAAGCTGTTATAGAGAAACACATCCAGAAACAGCTAAATATACAGTTTTCCAGTACCATTTAGAAATGTACTAAAATAATATGTACTTTAAAATTTACAGCATAGCAAAAGCCCTTTTCTGGAGCCCTTATGCTAAGCAGTGGAAGGTTAAGGATCTTGCTCAGGGGTCCAACCATGGTAGGATTAGTAGTAACATCACTGGATTAGTAGTTCTGAGCCTTTATACAAAGCAGAGCAAAGAAGTGCGTTGTATTCTCCTTAGTACATATACTAACAAAATATAAAACCAATGTCATGTTGGGAGTGATAGGATTTAATCCTTCAACATCTTTATGGTTAATGGTGCTCACGACTGGCCAAACCTCAGTTTTGTATCATACAGCATTTTTATATATCAACATTTTCATAATACTAACTGCGCAGGCTTTATGGAGAATTATGAAGAACACGAGCTGCACATTGTAACCCATTCTGTGTGCGTGGTATTCTTATTTTGCTTGTCTGCTTTTATATGCACTACACAAAGAAAATTGCGACCTCTGCTGGACATTCTGATAACTTACACTAGGTTCCTGACAAACAGTTGTGTTTTGAGACCATTTTAGGTTCGCAGACATCCTGAGTATTTATCTAATGAGCTGTGGTGGTCTAGTGGTTAAGGTACTGGCCTGTGGTTCAGAAGGTCTAGGGTCCAAATCCCCCCTTTTCCACAGGTGGTAAGGCCCTGAGCAAGGCCCTTAACCCTTAATTGCTTGGATTGGAAGACTGTACTAAATGTAAGTCACTCCGAATAAAGGCTGTCTACTTAATGACGTAAATGAAATAATTTATGGTCAGTTCATAGTCAACATCATCAGTTCAAAATTGTACTATGAAATTACATGCAACATTCAGTTCTGGCTCCTACAGAGTACACTCTTGATCAATTCGTTACCTGCATTAGACAGGTGTCTTAAATTGTCAAATGTATAAAAGACACCAGACCACATTCCACAGACTCAATTAATAAGTCAGTCTGTAACCTCTCCAACATGGGAAAGATCAACAAGCTTTCTAAGGATGTCAGGGACAAGATCATAGACCTGCACAAGGCTGGAATGGGCTACAAAGCCATAAGTAAAACGCTGTGTGAAAAGAAGACAAATGTTGGTGCCATTGTAAGAAAATTTAAGAAATACAAAATGACTGTCAATTGTTCTTTATCTGGGGCTCCATGCCAAATCTGGTGAGAAATCGGTCTAAAACTACACAGGGGGAATTTCTTAATGATCTTTAGGCAGCTTACAGACCACAGTCACCAAGAAAACCATTGATAACACATTACTGTAATGGATCAAAATTCTGCAGTGCCCACAAGGTCCTCCTGCTCAAGAAGGCACATGTGCAGGTCCGTTTAAGGTTTGCCAATGAACACCTGGATGATTCTGAGAGTGATTGGGAGAAGATGCTGTGGTCAGATGAGACAAAATGTTTGCTCTTTTTTATTTAATCATTAACTCAACTCGCCATGTTTGGAGGAAGATAAATGCTGAACACCATCCCCACTTTCAAGCATTGAGGTGGTTCTCTGCTAAAAGAAAAGGACTACTTCACCGCATCAAATCCTGAGTGACAACCTCCTTCCCTCCACCAGGACATTAAAAATGGGTTGTGGCTGGGTCCTCCAGCACGACAATGACCCAAAACATACAGCCATGGCATCAAAGGAGTGGCTCAAAAAGAAGCACATTAAGGTCATGGAGTGGCCTAGCCCATACCTTAATCCCATAGAAAAGTTATTGAGGGAGCTGAAGGTTCCAGTTGCCAAGCAACAGCCTCAAAATCTTAATGATTTAGAGAGTGGACCAAAATTCCTATTGACATGTGATCAAACCTCATCATCAACTACAAAAAACGTCTGACTGCTGTGTTTGCCAACAAGAGTTTTGCTACCAAGTATTAAGTCTTGTTTGCTAGAGAGATCAAATACTTGTTTCTCTCTGCAAAATGCAAATAAATGTATATATTTTATACAACATATTTTTTTGGATTTTTTTTTTTTAGATATTTTTTTTCTCTGTTTTCCACTGTTAAAATAAACGCACTCTTAAAATTATAGCCTGTTCATATCTTTGTAAGTGGGCAAACTTCAAAAATCAGCAAGATTTCAGCAAGACAAAATCAGCAAGAGATCAAATAATTATTTCTTCCACTGTACATGCTAATTAATAATATGTAACCATGTGAAGCAACAACAACAACAGAAACAATTACTTATATAAGTAGAATTGTATTTGCCTCATGTTCAGGCAGTAAGTTTGTAATTGAAATATGTCCAAACTGAACAGGTTAAAATGTTTTCTGTTGTCCACTCTTACTGTTCAGCAATAATATCTAATTGCTTAAGAGAAACCCCTCCATTTACCGTGATATGAATATACCTATTCACAAAAAAATTAAATTAAATTAAAAATTGCACACAGACAAAAATCTTATATATAAATGCAGCAAAACACGACGTGCAGTTTTGGCACAGGCAGATAGAGACAGAGGTGTGTAGAGAAGGTGTCACCTGCATCTGTATGGTGGATGATGAAACTGTGGGAGCTGCTTGATCTTGTTGGTGGATAAAACAAAACAATCCTTTCTCCTGGAGATCTGGACTTCTGAAGCCTGACTGCCATATGTACATGTCCTCATGTAACCCCTGCTCCCAACTCCTAGCAGCTAGATCAGAACGGCCTAGATGGCAGGCAATTTGTCTAAATGACCATCCTACTTACTCACCCCCTTTTGTCATAGAAGCATGTCTAGCAGTCAACCATCCCTCACGACAGTAACACCTGAGAGCCTTTTTATAGGGCGGCGACAGAGGCACTTATATGCACTTTTAAGCCCTTTGTGGTCTGACCGAGTGTCTGATCAGACCAGACATTCAACCATTGACATATCTGCCTACAAGATAACTGCATGTTGAGTTATGCAGCAATCCAACATTTCTATTGTGCATTATTTTGTCAGTGAATATATATCAGAAGCTCTTCTTCTAAACTTATGTTGGTTTTAAATTTCAAATATTGTAACCTATTGAGTAGACTTTTCATAACCACAACAGAAAAAAACAGAAAGAGGGAGATGATAGCCAGTCCACCAGTAATTTTAGAAAATGCACACCCAAAATATGAAAGTGGATTTAAACTGATAAAGTGGTTCCCAAACAGTTAAAATGGCTATAATGAAGCAAGAAAAAAACAAAACTGCATGCTTATTTACTTCTGTTGCACCCCATTCAGTATTCTACCCACACCAGTTGTCCCGTGTGTTTTTTGGCAATGTGTGTGCATTGCGTCTGCCAACCTCTCTATTCCATCCTGGACTTACTCCAGTGCAGAGGAATACCCCAGACAACACCCCTGCCTCTACCGGATTGTCAAATACACTACTCCGACCTTCCTGTGGATTTTAGTAATCAGTTTGCCAAACCACACCATCTGAATGACTGCTCAGGTAAACTGCTGGATGAGCCCATGAGTTCCTAACCCCATGCTTTATTCATCCTTCATTTTCTCCCAAATCCATGGACTAATTTTTTATACAGTGACGGGATTCCACCCTCTATGCTGTATAACTACTATGGCCTGCATCTGAGCACAAGAAAAAACACACCCACCCACTCCCCTTAGCTGTATGTGTATATAATGTATGTGTATAATATGTATATACACTTACCAGCCACTTTATTAGTACAGCTGTTCAACTGCTCAATAATGCAAATATCCAAACAGCCAAATACATAGCAGGAAATGAATGCATTTAGGCACGTTGACACGATCAAAACCTGCTGAAGCAAATCTTCATCAAAATCACAAACAGCAACAATAAAACACATTCAATCCCGAAATGCATCTACGTGCGTATGCCATGCTATTATTAAACAAAAAAAATATCATTTTTCAGTCCAGGTTTGTGAGCCCTTCAATATAATAGGTGAAAGAACATTTTAAAGTTCCCTTTCATTTCTTTTAAGCAGTGCAGGGGTCATATGAACGTAATTTCTGAGCAAGCTTAAGAAATTGCATGTTACTAACATCATGTTATTAACTGGAACACATGACTTTTGTTCGGCTACAGTAGATTTTCCAAAACGTTTACCAAAAATCATGCCTTCACGAAAATATGTATTGCTTTAAAGGTTCATACAGAGTTAGTTTATGAGTTTATGAATTAACAATGTAACAAGGTAATTGTAAAGGCAAATTATAACTAGGTAATATCAGCCTTTTTAATAATTTAGAAACAATGATGCTTTTACAATACATTCCAAAGGAATGCTCGCTGATGAGCAAAGATGGGCAAAGACTCTCCAGTGGTCAATAAATGTGTGAGAAATTTGAAGAGATTTACATAAAACCTTTCCTGATTTGACTTGTTTTGTGTTACCTTGTTAATAAACACATGGACGTCCCTGGAAAAGATTTCATCTTGAAGAAATTTATATTTCACTAAAAATCGTTCTGCATTAATATTGTCATCAGAGAACTAATAATGACCCCATACCATGACATAGGGTGGCAAGGACCTAGGGTGGTCCTTTATGCCTTTGGTCTGGAGCACAAAGCATCCATTTCTGACTCCTCTGGGCTCTGGGCTTACACAGTAGATGTGTATTATGTATATTATGGTCAGATGAATCAGTACTCCATGTCTTTTTTTAAAGGATGCTGTGTGCTCCTCCATTTGGCCATAAATTCCCCCCATTTTTGAATGTGTTGCATACCTGAAATACAGGACTGGATGTTTATTAACAAATAAAATTAAGTTGATGAGACAAAACATGAAATAGCTGCAATTATAAAACTCAAAGTAAATGTAAAAAAACCATCCCAACCTTTCCTGTAACAAAAAGGAAGAAAAACACCTAGGTGATATAGGTAAAAACAACAGATATAGTAACAAAGGACAGGGATATTCAAATGAAAAGGTACATTTAAGATTTTCTGCTTTAAAGTCTATTTAATGTAAGTCGTATTTAATGTAAATAGTTATTTCAAACATTTATACAAAGAATTCAGGAAGTGCACAGGATATAATCATTTTGATTGGAGCAATTTCAGAATACCATCCACAGCTTGAAATGCTGAAATGATGCAAATCAGTTTCACCACACATGTAAAAGGACATGAGAAACTGCATGCAGCAATACTGCCATTTAACCTGCAGTGTGTTGTGCATTATTACTCAGCAGTGCTGACTACTGAAGTTATAGAAAAAACTTTAAAACCTTTTTCTAGCTTTTCTATTCACATCTGACTTTCAGTACTGAACTTGTTTGTGGTTTTATATGATAAGGAAGTTTGTCAGTCAACAAACAAGAAACAAGAAATGTCTGTCAAGTCTGATTATTTTGGAGTTTTCCAAATTTTGTTTTATTTCAATTCACAATTAATGTACACCAAATAGTAGGACTGGGAATTAATTCCATAAGTATACTCAATACTAGAGATTAAAAGAATTTAAAAAATGTATTTATTATTTACTGTATATCATACAGTAGGCAGTTATTGATTTGGCTCAGTTGTACACTTTACCCACTGAACACCTGTAAATAAATTGTGTCATGCCAAACATAATCTGTAAATTAAATGGTGAGGGAGGTCAATATCTAGTACAACTATTGGGTTGTCGGCACAATTTTGACAACAGTAACAACACCAAGGAAGTACTATATACTGTATATAATGTAAATACATTAACTCAGTATTGAGGGGTGGTTTTGGCAACATAATACAGAAAAGCACTTCATGGAGGCACACTATTTTCCCATAGGAATTTCAGTAAATATGTGTATAAATATACTTTGCATTGTTAAAGCTAGACGTCCTTAAAAATGCCTGTATCATAATTACCAATTAGCTAACCTCAAACAAATGTCAAATGAATCAACTGCCCTGTCAGACATTCTTGCTGAGTTAAAAATTCTTAAACACATGACACAGTTTACAACACAATCATTTATTGATCATCTGTAAATCACTCTGACAAAGCAGCATTTGCATACAAAGATGCAGATAATCAAACTGTGAACAAAGGTAATTCCATTGTACACATAATTTATTCTAGGTCAACTTCGACAGAATGTCTTTGATTAAACTATTTATTTCCAAAACAAAAGTAAAATAAACCATTTAAACATAATACTTAGAAATACAAATTCGTAAAGACTTTAAAAGAAGTATAACTTATAAACTTCCACCCCTCCTTTTATCCATACCCATGTACACATACATACACACATATATCTCTATATACACACCTCCCCATATATACATATAAATATCCAAAGAAAATATATTTATACTGCTCACAAAAATGAGGGGATACTTCAAAATAAAATATCTCATAATGAGTGTATAAGTATACAGAAGTATAAGTATATACCTTCACATAAAGTACCTACTCACAACACATGCACACAAGCACAAAAAGTAACAGAAAATTGTTCTCATAACACTGGTGCTCATAACACTAGTGATCCAGCTTTCACTGACAAGGTGTGGAGCAAATCCTTGCTTTTTAAACCACTTTAAAGTCACTGGATAAAAGCATCTGGTAAATGTATATGTTGTTGGTACATTGTTTGTTTATTTGGTTTATTTAACATGACTATCAGCATCAGTGGCCAAATGAGTGACATACACAAGATAACATCTATACACAATGCTATATCAAGACTAGTCATATGTATATAGGCATTCAAGTGCCAATTTAGAGTAATCAATTAACCAATTGCGCATGTTTTTGTCTTTGGGAGAAAACCAGAGTACCCGGAGTAAACCCACGCAGACATGTAGAGGACATGCAGACTTCTAATTCTGGTCAGGTTCACTTGCAGATATCTGCAACCAGACCACCAACTTTCATGTTGCCGTCCTGTACAGGGTAAGCATCCTGGCTCTCAGGTACTCTTTCCAGCAGCTGACTGACCTCTAAGTGACCTCTAAGAGTTAACCAGCTGAAGTATGGAGCTTTAAATAAGGTCATCTCCCTTCATGTGTGAAAAATGCCAGTGGTTAAGGCTCTGGACTGGGAGTCCTGGGAGTGTGAGTTCAAATCCTGACTCCGTCAAGATGTAAGGTCAGGCCCTTAACCCCCAATTATAAGTTGCTTTGGATGGCTAGTTTAAGAAGCATTAATAATGCTTTATTAAAAGCAATAAATATACACACACTAAAGTGGCATGCTTATGCTACATGTATGAATGATACAAACATTATATGAAACATGATCATGATAAAACATGAATCAATGAAACATGATATATGAAATTAAATAAGTATTTATTATTAAGTCATAACATAACTGGCTAACAGCAAAATTTTGTAGATTTAGTTGCTTACAGCAGGGTAAGTGGGGGACGGTTGCGGGGGAGTCCATGGGCACTGCTTGTGCAAAGGGCCCAGAATTCAGCACTATACCCCTGTGAGTAAGTGACTTACGTGTCAGTCATAAGCAAGTCTCAAGTTTTAACCTTTAAGTGTCAAGCAAATCCCAAATTCTTGTGTAATATTCAAGTAACTCATGTCATGTCATGCCAGTTTTCTCATTTAAATGCATATCACTGTTCTCCTTTTTCTAATTTCACCATAATCCTTTGATCCAAGTCTTTTCTTTTAATGTGACAAGCTTCTTTGAAAGTTTGGGTTGATGGTTTCCTGCTTATAGGTTGGAAGGTGTGCAGCTGTTGAAGCATGACTCACACCATCATGTCTTTAAAAAAGAAAAAAAAAATTCCCTAAAACCACCTACAGTCTTAATTATTTTTATTGCAAACATTTCAACATTTAATTAAATACCAAGTCATTTTGAGTCCCCTCAATTCTAATTCAAGTCTTAAAATACCAAGATAAAGTTAAGTCGAGCCTTTTATCAACATTAGTTAAGCTATTTACTTTTTGCTTAAAACGTAAAGTCCTTAAATTTGAGATTCAAGGACTGACTTGAGTCACGTCATCTGACTCGATTCCCCCAACCCAAATCATTCATACTGTCCGCAATGAAATAAAAGCCAAAGTGAACACTTATACACTTGACAAAACGGCCCTCGGTCATTAAACCCCAGTTTATTTGTTCCACATGCACATCGACCGTCTTGAGAAAACCAAGCCCCTCAAGCGTGTTCGAGTCTCGCGCGATTCCAGGGCGGAAATATCGCGAAGTTTTCTTGCTGGTTTGTGTACTGTATGTTTGTGGCAGAGCGAATTTAAGGGAAAGCCAAGTGAGGTGGAGACTCTGGAATAACTTCCTGCACAGTCCACTTAAAAAAAAAAAGCCCATTAGAACTAAGGAGAAAACCGATCTGAAAGCCTCACTGGATTGCAGAGGCGGATGGATTTAAATTGTAAATAGATC
>JAUZST010003809.1:0-16838 GCA_034779995.1 Parotocinclus haroldoi
CTGTCTGTGTGTCTGTCTGTGTGTCTGTCTGTGTGTCTGTCTGTGTGTCTGTCTGTGTGTCTGTCTGTGTGTCTGTCAGTCCAAGCGTGGTTTGACTGAAAATGGCAGGCAAGAATCAGAGTAAAACCAAAGGTCAGCAACAGAATAACACTATGCACAGTACTAGGAAGGATGCGGCAAGAATTGGTTTCTAGGTCGGAAACACCTCTACGAAGCATGATTTGTATATAGCGAGAGATAGCTGTTACGAGATGTGGTGGTTTTTAGTAGGACCCAGGTATGCGGGATAAGCATATCCCACGATGTATAATAAGAATGGGGAAATAATATAGAACAACTGAAAAGGGATGAAGAGAGTAAGGTTCCTAACACAAAAAAACCAAAAGGATAAAGTGGCACGCCGAGGTTGCTTCCCGAGTGGGAGCAACGCGCGCACTGGTCGCGAGAGGGCGCCAAAGCGCCAGTCGGGCAGGCGTGCAGAAAGCACGGTTTTTGGGACGTCACTCAAATGGCGAGGCACGCAACTAGCAAGAAACATTACAGTAAGCAATAGTAGCAAAAAGCAAAAAAAAAAAAATCTGCAATTTGCAATAAATATATCCTGGTTAACATTTCTACAAAAGTACTAGAGATTTACCTATAATCATACAGAATATACTTTATCCTAAAAAGCCAGCAGCATAAAACTGTGTTCTTATTCCCTCCTAACTTCTCAAATTTGACATGTGAGGAGAGGAAAAGGGGAGGTAGTGAAACTACAGTCAGATATATAGTGAGAAACACAACATTAACGTAGCACCTCTCAGATGCTTTCATAATTTCACAGTATTGACAATTAAGTGAATGCTTAAGGCACACTCACTTAGCCAGCTGTTAACCCTAGTTGACTATAAACATCTTCCTAACTGATTTACTGCAATTACAAACACAGTAACAAATAAATATAAATGCATTCATAAATTCAGCATAATCTCTTACATCTGCAAATTAAGTACTACGTGTGTAAAAGGGTTCACTTTCTCCTCCAGAGACAAAGAAACAAGAGAGGGCTAAGGAAAAAAAACAAAAGATCAGATTTCCACTGCAGGAAATTTAATCTAATGGAACACCAACTTTGCATTCTGCAAATCCACAGGAATTTTAGAATACACATTCCAATAGAACATAAAACCATGAAACTGCACTCCATAAAGGGAAACAAAAGAAGGAGGAAGAAGCAATAACAGTTTTTGTGAGGCTAAAGGGAACCTGTTTATCACAACAAGGAATTACAGATAATATCAAATATAAAATTAGAGAAGTACTACCTGTGCTGTTTCTCTTAAACATGACCTACAGTTGAACACAGTTGTTTCAGATAATCACCATTATGGTCAATGGCTTTGTTACACTTGAGAACAAAAAACTGAGTTCCTGTTTTATTGCCTAATCAGTCGCTTGACACACAATTGTCTTCCTTCCAATGGCCAAAAATTTAACCCATATATTTCTGGCTGAGTTTAAGGCTTTTGTGGCATCCCAAACACTAGAGATGTAAGTTGCAGGTATAGCTTCTCTTTAGATGCTTTTGCACACATGTAGACGTTCAAAATACAAAGACATCAAAGGAACCTAATACCTGTAAGTAACAGGAAATATAAAAGGAAGGAACTGTTTACACAAAAAAATAGCTGAACTGTACGAGTCTGCCTTTCTCATACACTAGGAAAAAATAATATGTGGTGATTTTAAACGGTTACACTAATTACAGCAACAACTAACCTCAAAATGATTGAAAGGTTTAGCAATCTGCTTATAAAAGCATGGAGTGATGTAAGGGGCATGCACCCAATAGCAATACAACAAGGTTTCGGAGTAAAGTTTTTTAAGACAGCATTTTTTAAAACAAATTTTTGACACCTGGTAAGCCTCTGAATTATTGTCATCATGAAATTGATGGGTCACTGGCATTTCCTTTGTACAGCCTCCCTTCATGAACAATTCTATATGAGATTGAAAATACATTTTCATCGTCTCATGGGCAGGAGGGTTTTTTTTAACACATTTCTACAGGAAATGACTGCAGGCAATAATTGCTACAAATAGTAAAAGGGTTTACTACTTTCTTGTATTAAACATGCTAATTAAATGAAATGTTTGTTGTAGATTTTGAAACATTTTTCGTAATTTATACGCAAAATACTTTGATGCAATGTTTTAGTGAAAAAAATAAGCTACACACAAATGGCCAACAATTATCAATCTTAGTAATCGCACGCTTGAAAAAAGCTAATGCTACGGGAGATATTCTGAAACCAATATGGATCCTTAAATGTAAATGTCAGTTTTACCTGTGTGGGGTTTTCTGAGGTGGCTTGGCCTGCCCTCCAGTTTGCCTATTCCAGCAAATTTTCCCGGTTGCTGGATAAACCCAGCACTCCGTTGTGTTCTCCCTCTGGGCTCTGCATTAGAGCTGCTGTCCTCACTTAGTTCTGGGTTCTGTTCGTTAGTGCTGTTCTCATTCTGATCCTGGATGGACTCCTCTACTGTCTGCAGTGTTGCTGGTTCTGTTTGGACCGTGGTGCTCTCACACTGTGTGTTGGCTGGTGTTTCTGGCAGTAGTAGTTGCTCCGGAATCTGCTGATCCGGGCTAACAGATGTCTGTGTGGAAGAGACGACATGGCTGAAGTTCTCAGATGGGACCTCAGCTGGACTGGGAGCTGGCAGAGCATCCACTTCAGACACAGTGTCCTCAGTCACATGAACAAAATCCGAGGGTGTTATGGCTGTCGTTCGGTCTTCAGAAATTATTGGGGATTGTAAAGAGTTCTCCATCAGTTCCCCCGGCAAAGAACCTGGGGTTTCAGCCTTGTGAGCATTATTCTGTCCTTTAAAACTTTCAGTCAGGTTGGTGGAGTGCTTGGAAAAACGATGGTGGGCTGAAAAAGACTTTGGCAGTAGTTTTTTGGTTTTGGTGGATCTCTTGCTGCTCACATCGTCCAGGAAACCAGAATCATCGCCCTCATTTGTCCCCGAACTGATGCAGTTTATAAAAACATTGCGGTTATTGGTGGCTTTTTCAAATTCCTCTGTCTGAGAGCGACTGATCCTCTTCTTGTGTCCCCCAAAACCAAATGAATGACGTGTCTTGGAATTGCAGGTGTCATTCATTCCGGGCTCAGAGACCTGGCTCCGGCTGTCTGATCTGAGCGGGTTGGCATCGGTGCGTGACTCACCGCTCCTCCTGCTGTGGAAACTGATAGAGGGCGTTCGGAAGATGCTGCGCCGCTTGCCTGTGCTACTGGAGCTCGAGTTGGTGCTCGAGGGAGAGGACGTGTGCATGCCATTGCCTACACCTCCAGATGAAGGAGAAGAGGGCAGCGAGTCCTGCCTCTTCCTCACACTCCGTCTGAAGATGGGCAACCTGGAAACCAGGTTAGAGTGGCGCGGCCCGGATTCGCCCATCAAGGATAAACACCAAAGCAGTCAATCTAAAAAAAACAAAAACAAACAAAGGCACATGAAAAGCGGATACTATAATAAGAGTACGTGGAATCACAATCAAAGCAAAGCACCCTGTTGATCTTGATCAGGATTGTGATCAAGGTTACACGAAGGTCTGGACACTATCCCAGAATTCACAGCAGGTCACCAGGAACTGTGGATTCCAGCAGCTGGTTCTTACCACAGAGCCACGGGAGTTCCAGAAATGAAAGGTATATCTGAAATGAGCTTAACCATGAAATGGGGCTAGGTGATAAGATTGGCTGACTGACTGTAGCTACAGTAAATCAATGGAAGTTTTAAAAAAGTTCATTCAAACTTATTTGGTTTTTTTAACAGCTGTGAAACCTGGGGTTTATTGTGGATGTCAAAATATCAATAAAATCATTCTGTGGCACTAATGGCTTTACAGGCATGTACAGTACTGGTCAAAGGTTTGGACACACCTACTGAAAACAATATTTACTTTTTCATAACCACTGTGACGTAAAGTCCAATGTTAAAATAATAGAAACGTTCTAACAGAACTGTTTCTCGCATACATTATTACAATACAATACAATACAATACATTATTTTTTATTTTATTCAGCCAAAATTTCAATGATGTGCTAACTATGATAGGACAATGGGAACGTGAATGAAGGTGTCACTAAGATGTGTTCAAGAGTGATTGCATGTGCCAAAATACTATATAAACACACTGCAAAAAAATGATAAATGATATGATGATAAATAATAGAATTATATTTTACGAATAATGAAATATTTTTTGTGAGTAGTGTATTATTCCCAAACCTCTCCCTTCTTTGTCTTCATACCTACACAGCTAACAAATGCACCAATATTACTCATTGCTTCTCTCTAAACATGTTACAGCACTTAAACTTTGTTGTTTTTGTTAATCCCATTACATCTCAATGATTGCATTTACCGTTTTCTTGTATTCAACATAGTTGCCTCAGACCAGTGCACCCAATTTACACATTGTGCTTGGTGTAGACATCTAAAATCTGTAAAAAAAAAAATTCTGTAGTCCTACATAATTAATTACGATCATTTTAAATAATTGTGATTAGATTTTACATTTCCATTACATTTCCAGCATTTAGCAGACGCTCTTATCCAGAGCGACTTACAACTCATACAGTCTTACAATCCAAGCAGTTTGTGGGTTAAGGGTCTTGCTCAAGGACCCAACTGTGGCAACTTGGCAGAGGTGGGATTTGAACCCTGGACCTTCTGGTCCAGAGGCCAGTACCTTAACCGCTAGGCTATCATAGTCCCAATCTAATAACTAATCGAATAATTGTGACAGCCCGAATAGCAAGGACATCATGTGTGTCTCTGGAAGAGATACTTTGTTTCTTGTGACTTAATAACCAGAAAGGTGACAAAAATGATAATCAAAGAGAAGAATCAGTAGATAATTATTATTAAAAATGATGGCCAATCATTTAGAAAGACTTGCAAAAATTATGAAAGTTTCATGTGCATTGGCCAAAAACTTCAAACACTACAATTAAACCATTTTTTTATCCAGCACACGGCAGTAAAAGCAGACCACATGCTACTTCTGCTGCAGATGACAACTATATTAACAAAGAAATGGGTAGCTAACAGCACTGTAGACTACAGCTGAAGTTAATTATACAACAAACATCTCAACATCACTCGCAAGTGTGTTTGTTTGGATTACTTAACGTTGCCATCAGCATCAGTAGACATTTCAGCGACAGACACAAGGACTAGTTCTCAATCAAGTCAATGCAAATTTAGAGTTATCAATTAACCTAATGCACATATCTTTGGACTGTGGGAGGAAACTGGAGCACCCAGAGAAAACCCACATAGGCATGAGGAGGACATGCAGAGTCCACACAGAAAGGACACAGGCTGTTCCACCCTGGGATTGAAACCAAGACCTTCTTGCTGCCAAGCAAAGACCTTCTTGAGGTGCTACCCACCGAGCCACCGTGCCACCCACCCTTTAGAAGTAAATTGTGTGAAACAGGTTTATATGGCAGAACTGCTCCAAATGAACCTCCTCTGATGGACAGCAACAAGACAAAATGATTGGTTTGGGCAAAAGAACACAGTCAGTGGAAACCATAAAAATGGGACTGTGTTCTTGGTCAGGTGAGTACAAATTTGAAATGCGTATAGGGCTGCACTAAAAACTGATATGGCAATATAAAACAAAATAAATTTTCACAATATACTACATCAGTAGCCTATCTATTTAAAACATTGTTGTTTTATTTAAGGAAGAAAAGGCATATTTTAAATGAGGTATATATAATGTGCGTGTGTGTTTGTGTATGTATGTATATAATATTATATATAATATCATAATATTTTAGGTTGGCACCTGATCCACAATATCTGTCAGAATCTGAATTAAATTAGAGAATTATAGTATCTACTAATAACAAGCTAGCTCAACAAAAGAACTAAAACATACAGCTCTCCAACTAGAAGCGCATGTTTAATATATATTATATAAAAGTGTTCAATAAAATGGTAGCAGATTTAATAATAAATGTCACCAAAATGTTCCAAATGTCTGGGTGTAATAAAATTAATAATACAAATAACATATATAATTGTATTCAAGTCTTGCTAAACCATAAATCACCAGTAGTGACAACAGAAAATGCAGTGATGATTTCCCATTCAGGTGTAATCTCTAAATTTCCATAGGTTGCTGGCACAGTGAACCACAATCATTCCATCTGAACCCAGAATAGTTATAGGTGGTTACTGAAAGCATTTGGTAGAAAAAAAAACAAAAAACAAAAGTGTGCGTGTGTGTGCGTGCGTGCGTGCGTGTGTGCGTGTGTGTTATTTATATATATATATATAAAGCAGTTTTGTCCATTCTTTACACTAGTACTGTATACTAGCAAAATTAGGTATGGCTAAATTAAATGTTTTAAATTTTGATATGATTCCCATATCAGATCACAGTATATCATATCACAGATTGTATAGATACCACTCTTCATTTTATGCTTCCTGACATAATACGAAACTATGACCTAAGACTATTCTTATTGACTGTTCTTATTGACTGTTCTTATTAAAGGCCAACATTTTATTTTCACACTTCTGATACGGTGAATCCATACAGGTCTAATAAGCATGAAATCCTGGAACAGCACTGAACAGGATCTAACATATAATCAGATTCTCTGACATGTTTTATACTGTGAACACATAATAGTGACTGACAGAACACAGGGCATCCTTGTGAACCTGGAACACCAATGCTCTGTTTTTTATTTTGCATAAACCCATAGTTTTTGTTCTATAATCTCACAGTATTTTTGACTGATATTTAAATATTTATGGTAATATGATTAAGTGTTTTAAAACAGACATCAGCTGGGTATTTAATGTCTGCATTATGTTCTGTGAAACAGACTGGTCATGATTCTGAACAGACATGACCATAATCCTATATAATATTAATGAAACGCTATGAAACAGTAATAATCACTCATGAAAACATTTAGCACAGTAGTATACATTATAATAAAGTAATTCTTACCTTTGTATCTTAAGACTTTAAACTTTTACCGAAAACAAACAGAAAGCAAATCGATACCGCGCCATTTGTGTCTTTCAAGAGTCTTTTGTGTCTTTGTGTCGCAAGAGTGATCTTGTACTAGTTTTCTGTTTATGAATTATATGAATGGGAGACCAATTTTTATTTCCTACTATAATTCTTAAGCCGGACTTTGATCAGATGGGCATTAAGCAACACACACCTGTACTAATAACACACACACACACACCCTTTACATGAAACTATAGGAAACACCCAGATTGACAACTGGCTGTGGAATACAGGTTTTACACTATTCCTATCTTATGAGTCAAATCCAACGTGTGGCTGCTGATTTCAGGCATAAAAGCCCAATTGCCATAGTACATAAATTAAGAATAAGATTTTTTTTTCTTATTTTGATAATAACCATCAGGTTGACTGAGCAGTTCACAGACTGCACTATGGCCCGGGATTCCCACATCTGCTGAACAGTTCTTGTTGGGTTCTTGAACAAAGCTCTCAATCTACAATCCTGGTAAGAGTGAAAAAGGGAGTCTGCTAAATGGTTAAATGCAAATGCATTTAGGTTGTGTTTATGTGACAGACACCTGCCAGCCCGCAAGCTCCAACGTACAGAGGTCAAAATAACGAGATCCGTTAGGACCAGGCGAGCAGCCATTATCCATTCACACAGTAATGACCACTTATAGAAAAAGCACTGAGAATGAATTAAGATCACAGACCCGTCAATTAGCTGTAACCTACGAGAAACTGTTCATGACGCGCCCGGTAATGGAATTGTACAACGATACATTGTGTAAAAAAAATAGAACAGACATACAATTTTATAATTTAAAAAAAACGGCAAAAAATATACAAACGCATATATACATGAAGCGAATATCACGGTCTGTTATTTAGTCATGAGATCTATAAATGAATGGCTAAACTGTCATAACAATCCCACACTAACGTTAGCTTCGCTAGCGATCTCGGTCACGTCCTAAACCGCGTATTACAGTAAGAAAAGTATGTGATACCGCTTAACGATGTCCTTACTCTTTCACATAGCCTTTAGTACTGCAGTACGCGGTTCAGGACGCAACCCTCGATAACCACGCTAATCAGTGGTGTCCTCAAGACGAAGAATAAAGCATAAATGTTACCTGCAGAACTGCCTGGCCGAGACGAGACCAGTACGTATCCTGTTTCCTTCAGTTGAGCTGACGAGGCCAAATAATTATGGCGCAGCCTTGGCCATGTCAAATTCCCACACTGAGCCCCATGGTTTGTCGGTAGTGTACCTCAAAATGACGTGGAACCGCTTTCTCCACTTCCGCCTTGCAGTCTTGGTGACGCGAGCACCTAGTCGTCACCGACTGCCGTCGTACAGGTAGGCTAGTGCGCATCCCGAATACTTCCCTCCTCCCTAGAACTCTGCTCTAAAACGACGACGTTTGTCCCCTACATAGTGCACTTTAAGCCCAGCCGTGTAACAGCTTCGGATTCAGCCACGCTATGGTCTATCCTTGGATCAAAGGATGCTTGTTGCACGGGTGGGCCAGCTGAGATTTGTCGGCATCTTTGCGCTGACAATGTAACGTATAGTTCAGTATGACGTCAGTAGTGCATGTGTAATATTTGGAGAAATTCGGAACAAATTCGGAGGCCCGTTTTTTAGGAAGAATATTTTGGAATAGCTACAGTGGCGAACCCTGTTATTCTGCGTAAATATGACTTAAAATAGCACAACATTTTCACAGATCTTATGTAGATCATTTATATTAAATAAAATAACACAGTTGAACAGATGACATAAAAAATACTATGCTTGGTTTAGCAAGTTTAGCAAACCTAAGGCAACAGTGGTAAGGAAAAACTCCCTGAAAGTAGAAGCAAGAAACCTTGGGAGGACCCGACCTATCCTCCATTATTGTCAATTAAGTAAATGACAATTTAAATCAATAATACTATTTAAATTAGTAATAAAATACATTTGAAAACAAACTAGATTATAAAATGAGTCTTCAGTGGGAAGTCCTTGGAGGCACATCGTCTCCTAATGACCAAACGATGGAGTTACTGCACTCTGGTGGGACTGGTTTCTGTTGATGAAGACCAGTAGAGTGATGCTGAGGTGGAGGAACATCTAAGTGTGTGGTGCTTGAACTGGTACCAGAACATCCGCTCTCAAGAACATCAGAACATTCGTGGAACATGACTTGCACCATTGATAGAGCAGTAATTAAAGACTGATAATGCACCTACATAATCAAGTCTCCTTTTGTTGTTCCTCTCCTGTATTACCATGTTTGTTGTTTTACCTTCATCGGTTCCTAACAGGACTGTTCCCCGCAGTGAATACACCAATTAACTTGGTGTACACATAAACACGTGGACTAAACACAAACAGCCTGTGCACTAAATGCACATGGGGAATTAACTTTAGTGTATTACATATGCTGAATAAATGAACACTGCCCAGTGGCAGTTTACTAATAAACCCATGTCCTACCTGAAATTACAAGGGTACTAAACATGGTATTACAAAATGTAGCTAATGAAGTGGCTAAATGTGTGAGGAGCATATTTACAATTAGCAGTGAGAGTGTCCTTTGTTGGCCAACCTATTGTTCATTTTTTTTCTCCAAATAAGGGTATATACACACATATAGGGCAACCATTATTTCATACCATAATCCACTGTTTTAACCTTATGTTAATTACTTCTCCGTTTTACTATGCTATGCTCGCTAATGTAGGGGAGCCTGCAGCCCTGGCACCACTCACATGTGAAAGGCACCACCAGGACTCCAACCCCAGTCTCTGTGATGGTGGCTTGGCATATTAGACCTCTGCACCTAATTACCCAAGCATTAGAATCTGTTCCTTACTTTGGGTTGTATTTAACTGCAGACAGTATAAACACAAGGTCTTTCTATTTGTCTGGATAAATTCTTTTATTTTTTAACAAACATCCATTCTCACATCAACTCATGTGGTTACGCGCTGCCTTGTTAAAAAAGGATGGAAGTCATTGGAAAAGATTTTGTCATAGAGGAGGCACACGTTGCTCTAAAATCTGTGTACTCTTCTGCATTAATGCTGCCATCACAGAAGTGTAACTTGCCATTGTCGAGGACACTGACACAGCCCCATACAATGACAGACCCTGGCTTTTTGGACTTTTGAAAAGTTTGGATGGTCCTTTTTGTCTTTGGTCCAAACCACACATCATCCATTTCTTCCAAAACGACCTGGAATATTGATTAATTAAACGACAATACATTTTTGTACTGTTTGATTGTCCATCTCAGATGCTCCAGAGCCTAGAAAAGCTGATGCCACTGGTGATCATGATTACCATGACCTGTTTGCGGATTTCTGTGCATTTTTTGGATGCTGCTTTGTACCAAATCATGATTACAATCACTTGTTGGCATGACCTGTTTGAAATCACATCAGTATTTACTTATTTAAACCTTATTACTAACCTTAATTTTCTCCTTAACATTTGTGTTGCATTCCTGAAATGCAGGAATCAATGTTTGTTAACAAATAAAATAAAGCTGGCCAGACAAAACATGAGTTATCCATGTTTTTTACCGTCGGTTGTATAATATCTACTTATGTTTTTTTTACTTTTAAATTTATCATTTTACGTACTGTACGGGGGTGTCTTGTAATTCTTCTAGAATCCACAGGGTGTCCCTAATCCCTCGTTAATACCAAAAGTGGAGATTCTTTTGGGTTGAAGAACAAAGGTAATCAATTTTCTCAGTTTACACCTTACACCATACTCTTTGAATATGGCTTGGTAACCTTCCAGCCCGATAAGCATCAGAAAAATCGGAAAAGGCCTCTGTGCCTTCCACACTTCCATAATCAAGTTGTGAAGATTAGACTTTGAAAGAGTATTGTTGTTCAAACACAACAGGCTGTCCACTTACATCTAGAGTTTCACTTTTACTATCACGTGTATAGCATTGGATCATTTTTGGCAGTGATTAGTTCTGTTTTTATATATACTGCTCACAAAAATTAGATATTTCAAAATGAAATGCTTACTCATTTTTGTGAGCAGTGTATTGTTAGGACTTAAATTGTGATGTTGTTTTATAAATATACAACATTTTAACATGTTTATCTGTGTGTTGCACTACACAGTAAACAAATCCAACCAACAGAATGTCATGTTCTTGGGTGTTCACTCATGATAAACATAACACATAAAACGGTATTGCCAGTTTTTATGGTTTGCATGTGAGGATAATTCATATTGCCATGTGTCCTTTTGAGACAGTAGAGATTGGACAATCTGTCAATTGAGACTTCACTCCATTTTTTTAGATCTGCTATTTCAGTGTTACGTTAAGCTTAGATATTGAATCCTGCCTTTTCACTTGTTGCACTCACCAACATGATTTCCCTTCGATCTTGCGTTTTCTGAGTTCACCTCTGGCTGAGTTGTTTTTTGATTTTAACTGATTACTCTGCAGTGCACACACAGTCTTTAGTAGGGCCATATTAACTGCTGTTATTGTTTAGCACTGTAATGCTTTCATCATACATTGTGTAACATAAGAGACAGATACTGTGCACAAAAGTTAGGAGATATCCCAAAATGAAATATCCCCTAAAGGAATATCCCCTAATTTTAGTGGACAGTATATAAAACCCACATATTCTCTTGCAGCAAACCATGTGGGCCGTGTAACTTGGTTTGCGCTAGTTTTTCAGAAAGCATCACATCACATACACATGTACAACAACAACATCCTAAACCAACTGTGTCATGAACTGACAAGTTATTAAAGTGTTAACAAAATTCACAGCATGTTTAACTAACAGGACTTGCCGCTCCATCTACTTGGCCTGCCGATGTTGGACATGAATGTTCATTGAGACTGTGGTCTTGGGAAAACACTTGCTTATCAAACGACAGAGCCTCCAGCAGAAGTTCCCAACATTTATTTGCAGAAACACAGCCCCGCTGTGTAATGCAGTACAGGCTTATCATAGAAAATATAACTATACTACATATAGCATTATTATAAGTAAATTATTTAAATATGTTGTACATAGAAATGGCAGCAGTGCACCTCAAGCTTTTTCCAAGTTTTCATTTTAGGTGGTGTGTGTGTGTGTGTAGAGTTGTACCAAGTGGTAAGTGGATTTTGAAACGCTTGCAAACATATTGCTTCTTTGGATTGTGGTTTACCTACTACTGCACCCACCATTTATAATACTAATATAACAGACCAATGGTAATTAAATAAACCAAACCCAAAATCTAGTCCCAGTTACAACACGTTTATTTAATATAAAAATCCCACATGGTACATTAAAAATAAAACAGTACAGATACGGAGACAGAGAGGTTTTCGATAAAGCATTCAACTCACTAAAAACCAACATCACGCCCCTAGTTTGTTTAAAGAGTACAGTACTTTCTGGGGATGCGGACTATATCGCACCCTAATTCACACAGCCATGCACCAAGCCTAGTGGCTTCACGTGCTATAAAGTGCTGGCTTAAAAAGCGAGTTTAAACAATCACCAAAAGACGCCATGGCCTGTTTAATACCAGTACAGTTCACGCTACCTTGATACTCAATCATCAAAACTACATCAAATGCAACTAGTGAAAACAACTTTCCTTCCCAATAGCTTAACATGTACAAGAAAGAGAACATTTGGTTAAGTGATTCCTCAAAACCATTACACCATGTGACACAAACGTTGTAGAATAACAAGAACACCAGCCAGAAAGTGTAAATTAAGGTGCATAGATTCTTCTTCATAGAATCCACAGAACAGTGGTAAGATATGCGAAAAAGAAAATGTGAAGTAGCTATTAGTTAAAAAAAAAAAAAAAAGGATGACTGAAAGTGAATACCATGATTTCACCATTTTAATGAGGCTACAACAAGAACATGGTTTTGTAAATGATCACAAAAATTACCTAATTCCTAGAACACAACAGCTATTACCTAGTAACATTAGTTAGAAGAAAAACAAACAAAAAGAAAAAAAAACTTGTTTCAGATCACTGTGTGATAACGTCCTTCACTCTTTCAGGTCAAATCTTAAAACGATGTGCTACATTTAAATGAAATAGAGGGAAGAACCCACATAGAAAAGAACTCATTGAAAAGCGTCCTGTTAAATAAAACAAAATCACCCTTAGTGTCTCCAATATTTACTGTTAAAATGCTGGACTTCGATTTGGTAACTTACAGGATTTCATCATACACGAGGAAACCCTTTGGGCTTCAGAAGAATCAAAGCAGAAAACTATTGACTAAAACTTAATGAAATATTAAAAGTTGCAGGACTAAGAAGAGGTAGTTATCAAAGAGCCCCTAGGTTGAGGACCTGAGGAATCAGCAATCTTGCTGCCTATGCAAACAATGCAGTTTTTCCAGTTTAATTGTTATTCCACGTTGGCGGCGATCTTGTTTATAAGCCAATCAAATTGTGAATCGGTGTGAGACATCGTACCCTGGTTAAAACCTAGCAGCAGCAGTGCTTCATATGCTACTCTGAAAAAGATACATTCTTTAATGTAAAAGCCATTCAATGCTTCATTCTATTACATACCAATCAATCATAATACAATGACTGGATATATTTTTGCAACTATCTATGCATGCAAGAACGGTATGCTTTGATAAGATTTCACTGCAGATGATTTATTCTTTAGAAGATTTTCAACAATATTAAAAGGAAAGGTAGTGTTCAAGTGCGACTACAATCAGAACCAGTAACTATTGTACAGTTGGTGAACGGGAATTAGTGCTGAACAATTGCGCCGCGTGCAACGTGTACAATTCATGTGACTTGTAAGTTGAAACCTTTGCGTTATAAAGGTGGAACGTGGAGTCCTGCGTTCTTGCAAGTGATAAACCTTATTACCATATTGATAGCGACCTAAACACCTGCTTAGTTGATCTTGTAAAAGGCACATAGGCACTAAAGCAAGGTTAGTTCAGGCGTCTTGTGGCTGTTACGCCGCACTGAAAGCTACATATCATGACTTAAGAGAAGTAAGAAAAGCCAACAAGGGTGTACAAATCGACATCAGCCGAACAGCTTTCACATGTAAGAAAGACGCTTGGCGGTGATGAACTCCTCCAGGTGGATGGATCCGGCTCCCATAAGGCCGAACGCAGGGTACATGGTGCCAGAACAGTCCACCTGGCGCTCGTAGAGGCAGCGCATTGAATCAGCATCATAGAAGAAGACACGGCTGGCATCGTAATCAAGGCAAACACCGATTCGCTGAGGCAGAGGCAAAACACGGCTGCCATGCTCTCCTGCAGCTGCACTGATGGATCCTTTGGGGATAAAGACTTTGCCCATGCCCACTGTAAGGAGAGTGAAGGGCTGCGAGAGCTCGTAACATGTGTCCTCACTGCCGCTGTCATGTCCACTGTCATGGTCATACCTGAAAATGGCAGATAGTTCGGTATGAGCAAGAGTTGCTGACAAAAAACAGGCTGCAATCTGGATAGGCTACAAAACCTACTTCATAGACACTGGCTTTCCTTCCTCAGCTCTGTATTCTCATTCATCAAGGTCTGGTTATGAAATGTTTATCCAAGTCATCGTGTCTGGCATCTAACATGTTGCTCACCACCTAATTAAAGAGCTCCAAGTTGGCCTTTCGGGGCCATGGCCACAAACTTTCTCCCAGGGGACCTCGGGTCGCTTATTGACTTAACTTAAGGCGTTTCTGTTTTGTATGGCCTTTAAATACGTTGCTCTGCCTCAAGAGCACTTTCACTTGGCTTTCACGCATAAAATCACACTATAGTTTTACTGCAGCTTCACTTTTACTTCTTTGATGGGTAGAGATATTTCACACTCAACATTTAACATTTAAGGCCAGACTTTTTTTTATTGCTTGTTTCGCGGACCCGGTGACAATCATATTTGAAGAATACCAAAAAATATATAATGGTTGAAAAATAAATAAATAAATAAATAAATAAATAATTTCAGCTTTTTCTGCCCTCCGGTGGAGAGCCAACTGTTTTCTTCAGTTCTACATTTTTTAACATAATTGTAGGTTAAATAAATTTTATTTTTAAATTAAAAAATATTTTTTATTTTTTCCTCCTTCCTTGTATTGATTCCACATAGTCCTCGAGAAATTGAAAAATAAAGATTTTTTTTCTCCCTCCTCAGTAAGTAGGGACATCCGAGGAACAAGCAATTAAAAAAAGTCTGTCCTGATCAATAATTTCTTTAATGTCTTCTGTAATACCTTTTCATTACTATTTTGTATTTTTTATTACACTTTTATATTTATATTTATAGACCTGTGGTAGCCTAGCGGTTAAGGTCCAGGGTTCAAATCCCACCTCTGCCAAGCTGCCGCAGTTGGGTCCTTGAGCAAGACCCTTAACCCACAATTGCTTACATTTTTTTTTTTTAAAGACTGTATTAATTGTAAGTCGCTCTGGTAAAGAGCGTCTGCTAAATGCTGGAAAAAAATGTAAAATTTTGTAGAGCACTTTGTAACCTGTGTTTATTATTATCTGACCTCTCTGGAAGATTGTTAGTCACTGGAATAAAATCATAGCTACCACTGGCGAACCTGTCCTTTCCGGATCAAGAATTGGCTTGAAAATCTAATACCCATATGCAGTTCTGACTCTTCAATACTTCATTAACTTGGTCATTTTGTGTGACCATAAAGCAAAACAAAAACTGGAAATCAAAGGTCAAATCCATTTAGGGATTGCAGACTCTGGGTGGTTACAGCTGATGACATAAAATTAAAGAACATGTTCCAGTCTATTATTTTATCGGTTATCAGGCTGTGCTATTACTTTATTTTCTAGAACCTCATACCACATAGTGCTCAGTGCCAGTGCACCCCCATACATTTATACACATTTCCAAAAAGAGATGGAGATGTTTGAATATGCGTTAGTGCATAAGGGTGGTTGATGTGGCATAAATACCACATAATTTACAGTGCTGCTTGTAAGTTTGTGAGGCTGTTGGAATTCCATACATTTCTGGATAAATAAGGCCTAAAATGTCCTCAGATTTTCACACAAGACCAAAACAATGTTTGTTTTAATCCTACCATATCTTTGGGTAGCAAAAGTATGTGAACCATTGCTTTTGGTATCTCATCTAAACCCTTGAGCAGCAATAACTGCAACTGAACGTTTCTGGTTACTGTTGAGCAGACTGACACAATAGCTTGGAAAAAAAACTCTATAAACAAAACGGCTTCCACTCTTGGGTTTTCCTCTCACGAACAGTTTCCATAACATTTCTGTTGGATTAAGACCAAGACTTTGACTTGGTCATTCCAAAGCAAAATGTATGCTTCATAACCGATTTGGGTATTATCATTTGCATGTCTTGTTTGCATGACATACAGGGTAAGTCAAAAGACAATGGACACAGGGTGAGTTACAGTTACAGAACATGTGGCCTGCTGCAACACTACATGGCCTGTTGTCCACAGTCCCGATTCCTCTGAATTTGAGATTCAACAGTGCCGTGTGAAACTGGTGGTCTTTCTGGGTGTCGGTTGTTGAAGTCTGTCTCTATGATACGGCAGCTGCGTTTCCCTGGACTTCAGAATCATCACCTGTCATCATCACATCAACCTTCTGTGTTTATAGCTTATGAATCGCAAGAGAAACTGCAAATCTCAGACAATTCTGGTATTCTTTGATATGCTACATGACCACCTTGCCATTGGAAAAACTTGCCCTTGATCCAATATGGCAGCTTTCAAGATGGCAGCAATGTTCCGTACATAGCCATAGTAT
>JAUZST010003810.1:0-16837 GCA_034779995.1 Parotocinclus haroldoi
TGCTATAATTTAATATACTTTTAGTATTTATTTAATTAACATCTAGGCCACCCATGGAGGATGGGTCCCCTGTTGAGCCTCCCGAGGTTTCTTCCTACCTTTTTAGGGAGTTTTTCCTTTTTCACTGTCGTCCTAGGCTTGCTCAACTTGGGATTGGCCTTTTAAAATAATGTAATATTGTAAAGCTGCTTTGAGACAATGCTCTGTTGAAAAAAGCGCTATATAAATAAAATTGAATTGAATTGAATTGAATAGCTATTGCATTTTCACACATATTTATGTAAAATGTAGGACATGTCTTGGAGCAATATGCAAATGCAGGGCCATCAAATGACATCTGTTTACCAGGGAAGGTGGATGGGTGTGTAGTTTTTGATCTATTTGCATAGTAATAAAACTTGTCTGAATCAAGTGAACAAGCGGCCTGCTTGCATGCTTTGGGGAACTGGGGGCAAACCATAGGGCGCCTGGAGGAAACACACATGTACATCAGAAAACATAATAATAGAATAGGATAAACTTCACATAGACAATGAATGATGGTGAGGATTGATATCTTGCCATTAGGGCACAGGAGCTGTTCGGTTTGCTATCTTTGTGTCATATGGAAAGAATGTAGATGAATGCCTTCATCTGTATTTGCAAGGTTGGGGGAAAGTATACATATCGTTTATCTATAATCTAGGTGCAAATATGTAAATACGTATAAACTATCAGCCAATTAATAATGTTTAACAAATGTTTTTTTAAGGTTTAACAATTTTCCAACATGAAATACATATAATAGCAGTATAATAGAAATACAATTACAGAAACATAGCCACAGTTGATCTAAACTCTCTGGCGCCACCTTCTCGTTAGGCATGCAGCACACATCCTCCTTCATACACAGTGTGAGAAATCTGGGCTATTTATAACTACTTGCTTGTGCAGAGCCTCCCACACAACCAAACTCAAGCCTCCACCATTGGATACAGCCTGCAGAATAAGTGCAGAAATCCTATATGCCTGTTGGAGGCCTGCTCAGTCCCGAGCCATAAATAATGAAGGAATTTTGGTGGTGGTGGAGGGGTACAGAGGAAAATGTAACCTCTTAATAATGCATGAACACCGGGGGTCGACAATATCTCAAATTACTAAAGAAAATGATCTTTATTATTGTAAGACCAATCATTTAGGTCTTCAGATATTACTAATACAAGTTATTAACCAACTTATGTTTTGTTCTCAAGATTTAAATTCAAATAATAATTACAAACATAAAACCTTGTTTAATTTTTCAAATAAGAAAAACATAAATATAAACATTTAAAATCATGAATATGAAAAGGATACCATTTTTCTCCATCTTAATATTTGTCCAGTGCACATTCATCAGCCGTCAAGAGAATCCCCAAGCATGGGATCGTGTGTTTTGTTGGTTTGTTTTCATACACTCCTCACTCTTCAGTGTTTATATTAATATTTGTATAAACTCTACACTGCTCACAAAACTTAAGGGATATTTCAAAACGAATGTGAAGCAATCAAAATAAAAAATAATCAAAAAGCAAATTGAAAGTTGCTGGATTACGCAAATTAGATGCAAACTTTTATTGTAATGTGATTAAGTAGCAAGTGACGTATTCATCAGGTTGAACAGAAGCATGTCAAACTGGGCAAGAGTGCCACACATTGACTGTTCAGTTGGGCGTATGGTCACCCAAAACTTCCAAAACACACTGACAGTGATGGGGCATGGACAGGATCAAATTGTCCAGATGTTCTTGTGGGATTTTCTGCCACTCTTGCTCCAACTTCCAGCCCAAGAAATGTTTTTGGAGGCATTGGAGGGTTTGCCCAGTACATACCAAGCATGTTCAAAGCTAAGGCCAGTCCATGCTTTTGCTTCTTGCCTCCTGAAGCATATAGTAAACAAGATGCTCATGGTGGGGCCTTGCAATAATGTAATAATGTTATCTCTGTATCTGATAGCAGTCAGTGATCCATTTCTGATTATGTAGAGCTCGGTATAACCACCAATGCTTTATTTGACTTGTCTTTTGCTTTTCTGATGTTCTTGTTTACTAAAAAAAAGATCAAATGCTTCATCTTCATTTTGAAATATCCCCTAACCTCTGGGCAGTGCAGTGTAGTTATAAATGATGTGTATGAATGAGGATACGTGCTGCATGCCTAACGAGAAGGTGGCACCAGAGATTTTGTGGCCAGACTTAAATGAACTGTGGCTATGTTTATAAAATTGTATTTTTATTATATTGCTATTATATGTATTTCATGTTGAAAAAATGTTAAACCCTTTAAAAACATTTATTAAATTTTACTAACCACATATGTTTTATTTGACTTGTCGTTTGCTTTTCTGATGTTCTTGTTTAATAATAAAAAGATCAAATGCTTCATATTCATTTTGAAATATCCCCTAACCTCTGTGAGCAGTGTAGTTATAAAGTATTTATCTAGTAACTAATAGTCAAGCAACTCAGTGTTCTTCATATTACTTTATAATTACATTAGACCACTGTAGGGCTGTAAATAAATTTGTGGGTGGGCCATTGATGAATCCACTGTTAAACAGTGACCAGAACAGGATTGTTTCAGTATAGTTTGCAGAGTGTTTAGTCGACACAAAAATATATTTCTTCTTTTCACATTCATCAAATATGTCACACAAACTAACTTGAAATAAATACATATACAAGGTGTAATACTTGTAATTATTTCATTAATGGTGTCAGTTTCAGCAAGTAAGTGGTGCCAGTATTGTAGAGACAGACGGTCGCCTCCCCGGATAAGTGCTACTAAACACCACACAATGAATCCCTTTATTAGAAACTGAGTACACTATGAGCACATTTATGGAAAGCATGGGTTTAATGGCAAACATGGGAATTCGCAATTGGATGCACTGACATGGGATTATGGCAGACAGTGTTGTGGAGGGGCGGTCATTTATGATATTTCAGTAAAAACAAATGCAAAATGCTCGAATTTAAGGGTGTCAGATGAAAATTTCCAGTGACTCACCATGTTGGGATTATAACTGTATGACAGTATGATAAAACTAAGCAAATAAAAACCAAAAACAGCTTAGTGGAAGGATGCCATTCCCAATATAACCTTGTTAATAAAACAAGCAAACCGACCTTGGAAAAATGTCTCATCAAAAGTGAGATTATCAGACACCAGATTCATTCTGAAGGTAATCTGTCATGCTTTATTTTACTACTTAATTCATTATAAAAAGTTTTTCCCCCAAAAACACTAGCTTAGCACACCCAAACAATCAAATCCTAAACCCCAGAGTGATTGAGTACTTGTTGTAAAGCTATTAGACCATGAATATACAGCACATCTGGCACCTGTCTAGCAGACACCGAACAAACACTAATGTCTTTATCACCAAGGATCAATACTATATATGTACATACTTCATGAGAAAAAAAAACCATATCACTCACCACATTTACAACTTTTCATTAATGTTTTTCTGATGGAATTAGTTGGAATGTCAAAAGAGCAAAGCTGAGTTAAGCCATGTTTCTGTATTTTATCATTCTTCAGTTGTAGAGCAAAGAAATTGTGGTATCGATCACTCTCACAAATTCCTATAACTTCTATGACTGTATGAGTTTTAGTTTAAGGGAAAAATATGGTAGTTATACATAAACATTACGGGTTATTTACAGGTATTGAATAGCACTAGAGGCTGGTGTGTATTGTGAAAGCAATGCCTCATGTGTAATGTAAGGGCTTTCAGTATGATTTTGGAACTTAAGCAGCGCTACATGCTGCACTGCAGATGACTCAGCCACCAGTGTTGCCATAGCAACTAGGCTTCTTTGCAATTAGTCTCTTGGTAACAGCATTGTTGCCAAGTTACCGTTTGTGTCTGTGTGTGTGGATTGAGTGTTATGTACTCACCCTTACATTAAATGCCTTAATCATCCTGATCTCTCTAAATATAGAGTACCTCTGATTATTTATGTGCAATGGGCAATGGTAAATTTTCTCCTCTCAGATATCTCTAAGCAATATTCCAAAACTATATCTACAGCATCAGTGACAGATAAACACAAACAAAATGTCGCTGTTGTTTTACTTCTTATAAATTACTGTGGTAACATTAATATATGTATTGGATAGCGTTTAGTTGAAAAAAAAAAAAACGTATCTTTGAAAGCGTGAGACCTGTTTCATTTTCACATTTCATGTGTTATTCATTTACATCTAAGTTTTGACTGATGAGTTAATAAGTGAACCTCTTATCAGTTCTGTTTACTACTGTGCAATGGATATCTCTCTGCGACCTCGCTTCTCATTTGTTAACAATGCAAAAGCAACATAAAATGTGTCCCAAATGTATCTTATGTTGCCTTAAGGTATTATAAAACATAATAACAACAATAGCACATATAATTGTCAATAGTCATCTGTAGAGACAATGAAAATAATAATTTCATGACTACAAATTCTTTTTAAAAAATTTACATATGAATGTGAATTTAGCAAATTAAACATAACTGAAAAAAAACACATCAATTTGAAAAGTGTAAAAGCTTAATAAACAAAATATGTTCAAAACCAAGTGAGATGCAGATGGAAGAATACAGACATGGTAAAGATATAAGTCACACTACTTCATGTACAGGCACAGGTTCAGGTACACTCTTCCATTTGGTTTAGAGTGTGGAATTGTAATTGCAATACATCATTTTACAGAAACAAAAATATATTTTATAAAACATAATAAACTTCTATTTTTATAAATCACAGTTTTAATGTCAGTCTCCTTGAAGTAAACAAAAAAATTGGGATTTTCTATTTTTCTCCTGTTCATTCATAAAGGCAGAGGCAGCCCACCTTCACCAAGAGCTCTCTAAGACTCTCTGATGACGTTAATGCTGACGCACAGCACTCAGAGTGGCACGTGGATCAAAGGCAGGCCACGCGTGCCACTCAAACGCTAGGTATTTTTAGCACATGCTAGGGAAAGGAGGAGGGGTTGGAGGAGGGAGGAGGCAACCGTGCTTTGTCTAGTCCTGTTTTTTAGACATTGTATGTAGTGGTCTTGATAGAGGATCACATTTTGACTCTTCATCTAATTTTCCTTCTTTTGTTTCTACATATATATGTTCCCCTCTCTCTGAACGTTTCAGGTCAGAAACGAGAGAGCATTTTTATATGTGTTAGCCAGTGACAAGGATTTTGCATATGCATGAAAGGGTGTATGTGGATACCGTTCAAAGGGACGCGTTGTGTATTTTTACTGATTGCGAATGAATGGAAAGAAATTGTATTGTCCCACATAACCCGTTACAGTTACATTTTTAAAGTAAATGTTGTACTATAGTAGTTCATAGTCCTACTGTCAACAATGGAACCACTTTCGACCATGAATACAGCCGTGAACTCTCATGTTACAATGAAGTATAAATAAATAAATAATAAATTCTTTATTTATCGGGGCAAGTCATTAAGGACAGTTTCTTATTTACAATGGCAGCCTGGCAAGAGGCAAAAAGACTCGGGTATATGCTTACCTCTTCCAGGGTTAATGTTGACTTCAAGTTAATAGTTCAACTGAAATTGTGTTATAATTGAACTGAATTGAAAAGAAGTTTTGACAGATTTAGTCCTCTTACATATTAAGTTTACAGTTTAACTATGAACAGTTAACAGTCGCCTCTTCTGGTGTTTAACGTTTACGGTGGAGTTTACAGTTCAACCATGAGTGTAAAGGTAAATGACACGGAACAAGTATGAAAGTAATATTTACACATTCTTTTAACAGAAGGTGCGTGTGAGGGAATGTAAATGTTTGTGTTGGAGGATAAGTAAGCAAATCACATAACATCTAAAACATTTACAAAAAAATAATGTTTACAAATCTCAAATTTATTATATGCTATGATGTGGACCTGATTCATGCACAATTATGAATAGAAAAAACACAATTTGTTTTTGACATTGTCTTTGGCTTAGGATTTGCTCTGACCCCTTTTTGTTTGTCCCCATTCCGGTCGTTTTCCCCCGATCCCTTACTTGCAATGAATTTTTGTGGCGTGTGTGTGTATGTAGGTATGTGTTGATTTTCACAGAGATCGATTGGCAGAGCGAGCATATTACCTTATCAGTCTTCCACCTATCATCCACACACTCCACACACCTGTTCGTCATTCGTCTCCAGTCAAGCTCCGTATAAGAATCCTGGTTTTCCCTCAAGAATTCACCGGCCTGTCAGTTCACATTACTGGTATCTGTGCACGTAAGCTACTCTTTGCTATTGTACTCCCGGTATTGATCATTTCTTCTTAATTCCTGTCATTGTCACGTCACTTACTTGAATCCAAACCACCAACGCTTGCCCGCTTTCATCTTTGTCAGCAGTTGCATCTCACACACTACTGGACGTCTGAATCAAGTCAGGTTACTCTCTGGAGAAATCCACACCACCTGCACCATACTCTTCATGACCTTAAACCATACCATTACCTCCGTTCAGCAGCCATCTTCCAGAAGCCTTACTATCTGTTTATTTATTCCCATTTTAATTTCATAAACCCTGATATTTCAAAATATCAATATTAAGTGTCTGCATTTGTATTTCACCATTTAGTCAGGTTCTTCGACCCACTAAACAATACATTCTGGTCAGCTATGGAGCCAACAGATTCTCAGACAGCGGATCAAATAAGGATAGAGATGGAACTATTGGCTATTTTGTGTTTACATGATGGAACTCTCCCCATCAGTGTACTAACTGACTCTGAAGCAGTGGAAAACCCTATGAATAAAGATTTTTGGCTGCTGCCAAACTGGAAGGCATGTCGGAACCCCTGGACGCTCCCCTTTGTGCCTATGCTTTGGATTGCTGACTCCACACTTACTGCTCTCCCCCAGTGACTCTGACTGGTAACCACAAGGAGACATGGTCTTGAGGTCTTTAAGGACGAATCCAAGACCTTGTCTCCTCACCGGCCATATGATTGTGCCATCAAATTACTTCCTGGAGCTTCTTTACCTACCAGCCTCTAATATAATCTGACTCGACCTGTGAGAGAAACCATGAAGGAGTACATTACGGACTGTCCGGGTACCAGTCTCTTTCGCCCATCCTCATCTCCTCTGGGTGCAGGTTTCTTTTTTGTGGAAGAAGGATCACTCCCGTATTGACAATGGTCAAAAACAAATAACTGCTTCCACCCATCTCCTTTGCTTTTGACCTTTTACAGGAAGCAACCATCACTAAGCTGGACCTCAAATAATTACCATCTGGCCCAGGTCAAAGAAAGAGATGAGTGGAAGACGGTCGTTTACCTACATGAAATTTAAAACTTTTCCAGATCTGAGGAGGAGTATACCTCCCACATCCATCAAGATCTGTCTTGTCTCCTGGAGAACCGACTATTCATCAAGGCAGTACGAGCTCCACTTCATCCATTCTTCATCCAGAGAGAATGTTGCTGCAACATTTCTTCTAAAACTTCTACCGATGCTTCATATGACATGTCATCCTGACAGTCATCAACAGATTTGCAAAAGACATTCATCTCATAGCCCTCCCAAAATTTCCCACTGCTCTGAAAACAGCCAAAATGTTGTTTGACCGTGTATTCAAGATTTGTGGAATACCCCTCGACGTCGTCTCTGACCGAGTCCCCCAGTTAATTTCACAACTTTGGAGGTCATTTTGCCATCCCATCAGAGCCACAGGCACCTCAGGCTTTCATCCTAAATCCAATGGGCAGGCTGCATGTGAAATTCAAGAGATCAGCAGATCGAAGCCACTGATGGTTACCTGCCTCTGCACCAACTATCAAGTTCACATTTGGGCTGAGCAGAGTACATGCAGAACATTCTCACTAGCTCAGCTATGGGCCTGTTCCCTTTTGAAGCTTCCTTGGGTTATCAGCCCCACTACTTCCACAAATCCTGCTTGAGTTGGTTGTTCAATCAGTCCAGCATCACCAAACAGCTCTCCACAAGGCCTGTGTTTCCATCATTCCATATGAGACCTGGCCCTGAATATGACCTTGGTCAATTGGTTTGGTTATCATCCCAAATACTCTACATTCACACAAAGTCCAGAAAACTGGCACCACAGTACATCGGTCTGATCATCAATAAAATAGTTTATCTTCCTCAATTCTGTCCATCATTACCCCAACACATTAGAATCCATCCTACTTTTCACTTCTCCCAGATTAGCGGTTCGCTCCTTTGACCCTTTTACCCCAATCTCTTACTCCAGATGTTTTTCATTTTCTAGTGTGGTGTGTGTAGGTGTGTGTTTGTTTTCAGATAGCAGCAGATACCTTAGTCTTCCACCTATTATCCACATACTCCGATATTCCAGACATTGTTCGTTCATCTTCAATCATGCTCCATATAAAAACGCTGGTTTCCTCTCAAGGACTCACCAGATCAGGTTATGTTACTGGTATCCTCACATGTGACATGTGTTTGTTTTCAGGCTCACATGCATCTTTGCTTTTATACTCCTGGTTTTGATCATTTCTTTTTTTCCCCAGTTCCTGTCAACATCACCTCATCCACTTAGATCCAAACCACCAACACTCACCTTTTTTCATCTGTCAGCAGTTTAGTCTGGGTATCCGGCTTGCTTAACACAGACATTATGAACCCAAGATATTTTATGTTTAGTCTTATCAACTTCCTTTCATTTGTTAATAAAAATCCATTCCTTCATTTCAGGCCTACAACACATCCTAAAATGTTGGGATGGGACAATTTAGAGGTGCTATCAACAGGTGACTGTAATCATGATTTGGTACAAATGTCAAATCCAGGGCAAGATCTGTCTTTGTGAAACAAATGGCAAAAATGGCCAAAATATCTCACCCAGTGAGATATTGCATAAAAAATTTATTAAAATGTTTAAAAACAATGAACCGCTCAACTGTGTTCATTTTAAAAAAAAACAGCATTTCAATAGATATTTGTACATTTCTCCCTACCTACTCTGCCTGAGATCTTTGATCCCTTAGACGACGCTACACCAAGAACTACCAACAAAAGCTGATATGACTACATAGTCATGGGACTACTTTGGCAAACCTCTGTCAAGCACTGCAATACAGAGTTATATTCACAAATGCAAAAAGTAACCTTATGTTAACCATGTCCATAAGTGGCTTCTCTAGGCTCTAGGGCATCCAGGATGGACCACCACACAGTGGAAATGTGTAGTGTGGTCAGGTGATCCAGTATTCCAGTTCTTTTTTTCTAAAAATGTATGCCATGTGCTCTGGGTCAAAGACACAAATAACCATCCAGGCTGTTATCAGCAACAATCAGAGCAAGGCTCTGTCTCTGGCCCCATGCTCTGTCATGGTTTGGGGCTGTGTCAGTGCTCTTGGCAAATATAATTTACACTTCTGCCATAACAGGATTGCTGAAGAAAAGTACACTGAAATCTTAGCACAACATATGATGCTTTCAAGACATCATCTTTTCAAAGTATGTCCATGTATTTTTCAACAAGACAATGCAAAATCATATGCTGCACACATTACAAATGCATGGCTGCAGAAGAGGAGGGTATGAGTATTGGGCTGGCCTGCCACCAGTCCTGACCTCTCCCCAAAAAAAGTGTGGGGAATTTTTTTTAAACAATAAATGCAGAACTTTGTCTGAAATGACGACCCATACTGTTTCACTAAAGACTGTTTTATCTTGAAACGTCTTTTCAGGGACAAAATGGATCAAAATAACCCTAAACACTAAATTACTTGGTATCATCTGTGTCAAAATGTCTTTTAAGTGTGGCGAAAAGTTCTAAATGCTTTACCGTCCCAACTTTTTCTAGAATATACCACAGACCTGAAATGCAGCAATGTTTATTAACAAATGAAATTATGATGACCAGACAAAACACGAAATATGTTGCATGCTTATATTTTTATAATATGTACAATTTTGTTGTAGACAGATGCATACTGTCTACAACAAAATAAAACGAAATTTAAAAAGACAATGTAAGAACGTGTTTTAATATTCATTTTCCATACTGTCCCAACTTTTTCTGGTTTGGGGTTGTAACAGTATCCAGATTGTTAGAATTGTAATACATGTAGCATGTAGCTGAGTACAAATACCAAATTGTTTAATGTGTTATTAATCTACCAAGATGGAACTCTTACCTGTGACTGTTGTACTGCCCAATAAATGGTAAATGATCTATACAGTATTGTAAAATTGATTTGCAAGGCTGTAAACTTGACTTATCTTAGGGATAATTGAAGTGTGCCTTTTCTGTCTGTCAAAGCTTTGTTTAAAAAAAGAACTCAAAGAATTGAAAAAGAATTGCAAATCCAACTAGTATTGAACTAAAACTACAAGACAAGATATGTTCAAAT
The DNA here is from genome assembly GCA_034779995.1 of Parotocinclus haroldoi. Lineage (NCBI taxonomy): Eukaryota > Metazoa > Chordata > Actinopteri > Siluriformes > Loricariidae > Parotocinclus > Parotocinclus haroldoi. The sequence continues at coordinate 10,383 of JAUZST010003810.1, forward strand.
GGATAAACCGTATTGTTTTTTGCTAATATTTATTCATTTTGAATTTGATGCCTGCAACACGTGTGAAAACATTCCACAAGGTGAGCAGGTTAACTGGAAACAGGTAAGTGTCATGATGGGGTATAAAGGGAGCATCCCCGAAAGAGGTTAACCACTTTATAACTGTGCTAGCAAATAGTCCAAAAGTTCAAGAATTCTTCTCATCGTGTAATTGCAGGGAATTTAGGGATTTCATCATCCACAGTCGAGAATATCAACAACAGATTCAGAGAATCTGGAGAAATTTCATGGCAAGTACATGGCAAGGCTGAAAACCAACATTCAATGCCTGAGACCTTGAATCCCTCAGGCAGCACTGCATTAAAAACTGACATCATACCGTGAGAGAAAAAAAGAAAATAATTTGCAAGAGTGTAATTTAAAATTCTACCGTGCAAAGCAAAACTCATATATCAACAACTCTCTTGGCCAGAGGTCATCTGAGATGGACTGACACAAAGTTGAAAAGTGTCCTGTGGTCTGACGAGTCGACTTTTGCTTTTTTGTGCTTCTGTTCTGCTATCAGCAATTAGTTCAAAAGCCAGCATATCTGATGGTACGGGGGTGTGTTAGTGTCCATGGCATGAGTAACTTGCACATCTGTGAAGGCACCATTAATGCTGAAAGGTACATACAGGTTTTGGAGCATGTCTTTTTCCCTGCTTATTTGAACAAGACAATGCCAATTCTGCACAAGTTACAACAGCATGGATTCATAGTAAAATAGTGCTGGTACTAGACTGGCCTGCCTGCAGTCCAGACCTGTCTACCTTTGAAAATGTGTGACACATTATAAAGCGCAAATTACTTGGAGACCTGGACTGTTGCGCAACTGAAGTTGTACATGGGAAACATGGGAATGGGAAAGAATTCCACCTACAAAGTTTCAGCAATTAGTGTCCTCAGTTCCCAAACACGTATTGAGTGTCGTTAAAGGGAAAAGTGATGTAACACAGTGGTAAACATGCCCTGTCCCAACTTTTTTGGAATGTGTTGCAGGTATCAAATTCAAAATTAGTCAATAAAAAGAAAAAAACAATAAAGTGAATCCATTTTAACACATCTTTACATATCTTGTCTTTGTAATGTATTCAGTTGAATATAGGTTGAAAAGGATTTAACAAATCATCGTATTCTGTTTTTATTTATGTTTTACACAGCGTCCAAACTTTAATTGGCTTTGGAGTTCACAGTTCACATTTAATAATAAAGTTTACAGTAAAACCATGAACAGCAAATCCATAGTTTTACTGTAATCGGTGAGGTTGGTTGTAAAACTATTCACCAAGTTCACAGTAAAACAGTCAGCCAAGTTTTCAATTTTACAATTACCTGTACATTTTACAGTATATTTTTCATAATAGAACTGTTAAACAACTCATGTTGGAGCTCAGGTTCATAGTCAATCAAGTTTACTAAAGTTAAAGTTCGCAGTAGAATCTTACAGTCGCCAAATTACCATCATAAAATCATAGTGGAACTGTGAAATAGTTTAGGGGCAAACTGTAAAAGTCTTCAAAAAGAAATTCAAAAAGAAATTTGCAATTTTGCTATGAAATTTTAATTCGTTTTTGTCCTAGGAATACTGGCTGAATTGTCAACCTGTAGGGCTAAGAAAGGTTAGGTGCAAGTCTGACACTGACTAATTGAGTGACACAGTAAGTCTCATATGGAAACAATTATTTAGGTACATATGCCTTGGCAACAGAAGACCTATAACCCCCATAACAATGTATAAAAGCTTTTCATAAAAGTCTCCAAATTTCTCAAATATCAACACCATCTAACATCTGTGGGATGGGCTAAAACGCAAGAACCTATCCTTTCAACTTGCAGGACTTCAAGGATATTCTACTAACATCTTGGCATCAGATACCAAAGGGTACCTTGAGATATCCCATGGACTTCATGCCTTAATGAGTCAGAGCCTTTGTGAAAGGATGTACATGTTATTTAGTTACTTCATTTTAATCTAATGATTAATCAGTGTATACAGTATGTGCATCTATGTGAGTGTATTTGGACTGCATTTTAACTTAAAAAAAAACATATTTACAAATATAATTGTACATTAATAGACTGGACAGAAAATCAGCCACGCAATCTTTTGATAGCAGAAATTAAATGAATGCAATGCACAGGGAAAAAAAAACTTTTGTGTTCATTTGCTCTTCATTTTCATAGTAACACTACAGTGGGCAGAGTAACGCCCACTATCATTTAATTTATTTAGTGTTTAATCGGTTTAATAGCCACAGTTTTGCCCCTACAGCTGTTCCCCTCTTAATTCTGTAAGTGCCTCAGTACATCAAGTAGTCCAGAAACACCACTGGGATATTCACTGAAGTCGCCAGTAAATGAAAGGAGACAAATAATTACTCTTAGGTACCAAGTCCTGATTGTACATATTATAAAAATATAATATAAATGTTGTCTGTCCTACATTCATATTTCTTGGACACATAGCGATGAGATCATCTTTCAGCTTCACTACTACTGGCACTGCATAGTGCAGCAAATCATAATGCTGTTGCTGCTTAGTTGTAATTCTCAGCACTAGATGGCAGCATTGGTCAAATTTTATATTTTAAAGCTTTACACATTTAAGAGGCATAAAAGTGTCATAAGTTTACAGTCATGCAACGAACTCTTGTCTTGTTGAAAAATGCATGGACATCCCTAGAGAAGATGACATCTGTAAGGTAGCTTGTGTTGCTCTAAAATTTGCATTAATGCTGCCATTAGATAAGTGTAAATTACCTTTACCAAGGGCACAAATCCCACATCATGACAGACCCTGGCTTTCGGACTTGGTGCTGATAACAGTCTGGATGGTCCTTTTCGTCTTAGGTCTGGAGCCAGTTCTTTTACAAAAAAGACCTAGACTGATTCATCCAAACACAATACATGTGTGCACTCTGTGATGGTCCATCCCAGACGCCTCAGAGCCAGACTCAGTCTCACTTCTGAAGATGGTTAACATAAGACTTTTTTTGTGCAGTAACAGTAACATTGTGCGTTGCATTTGTAAATGTAAATCTGTACTGTAGTGATTAACAAAGGTTTGCCAAAGAATCCATTGCCTATGTGGTTCTATGAAAGACTTAGCAAAAACTCATCACTATCAAAAACTCATCACTATCAAAAACTCATCACTATCAAAAACTCATCACTATCAAAAACTCATCACTATCAAAAACATCACTATCAAAGACTCATCACTATCAAAAACTCATCACTATCAAAGACTCATCACTATCAAAAACTCATCACTATCAAAAACTCATCACTATCAAAAACATCACTATCAAAAACTCATCACTATCAAAGACTCATCCTTTGGTGGATTCTCTTTTTGAACCAAGCCATGTTTGAAACCACCTGTTGACATCACATAGATGGATGGATGGATGATGCATGGATGAATAATACTTTATTGATCCCGGAGGAAATTTAGCAGCCAGTAGTAGTATTCATAGTACAGTATAATCAAGACAAAAGACAAAGAGACATAAACTATAGATAAATGTAAAGAATATTAAGAATATCTTACGTATTGCACCGAGTGAGTAAATTATTAAATTGTAAGTATGAAAATATTAAAGTCTATCTAAACGACATTTTACGGTAGTAACATAAGTAAAGTTGAGCAGAGTAGATTTACATCAGTTAAGTGTCTGTAGAATGTCATACAGACATACCGTGCAGATAAACATAACACCTCCGGTTTAAAATGAAATTTTCATCTGTCCTCTTCCCTCTACAGGCCTTTCTGGGAAGAGGATCTCCTGCCACTGAACTTACTTCTATTGTCCATTATGATGTTGTGCAGTGGGTGACCATCATCTTCCATAATGGACAGCAGTTTGTGCAGTGTCCTTCTCTTAGCCACCTTCACCACAGATTCCAGCTCCACACCAGCAACACTTGTTTTAAATCTTATAATTATTTAGTTTTTTCTCCTCCTTACTAAACATATTCAACTTTTTTTTGGAATTTGTTGCAAGCCTCAAACCAGACAACACAGGAAATATCTCAGGTTCATACTGTCTGCAATTAAATCATAGTAAAAATGTAATGTAAAAGTAAATGTTAGATACACCTCAGTCTGCATTTTCCATGATGTCCCGATTGGTTTTGATTTTGGCTTGTAGAAAAAATATACAAGGTAATACATGACACTAATGCTAGAGATTTAATAGAGCATCCAGCAAGTAAAGTGTTACAGTAATCCAAATTCAAGTTATAAATGCATGAACCAGTTTCTCAGCATCTTGAAAAGAACAGATATTTCCGTTTTGCAATATTATGTAACTGAAAGAAAGCAATTTGTGTGATGTTGCACGTCAAAGAAGAGATCTGAATCAAATGTAACACTTACGTTTTGTTTACAGTTGGACTGGACGTTACCAAACAGGACTAATGTAACCAACCTGTCTTGGGTCCAAACTAATAAAACCTCAATCTTATCCGAATTAAGTAAAATGAAATGACTTGACATCCAATTTTTTGTGAGGCTCTGATATGGATCTGCTGTTATGTAAATCATTACACCAGCAGTAAAGGTAGGACTAAAGTTAGTGTTCACCACAAGGCCTAAAACCTGACAATTACTGCATTCCAAACAGAACCTGCATTTGTTGCTAAAGACAATAATGTCCCTGTCCATAGTAGTCCAGGTTTCTCTTCACAACACAACTGGTGATGGCGGCAGGCTGTCAATGTCAGGACACATGATGGGCACTATGAAAACAAATTTCCTGTAAATTCCTGGAAAGTCCATGGAAATGGTTCAGGCAGTGACAGGTGAGTAGTGAAGGTGCCATCTGTGTCTGGATGGTGGACAACAAAACTGTCTGAGTGTTTGTCAGTGAATCAAATGATCTTTTATACTGGTGTTCTGTGTGGGCTGTCCAGAGCCTGTTTGTCATGTGTGCATGCCCTCACAGAAACATTGCCACCAATATCTCCTAGTAGCCAGGTCAGAATGGCCCAGATGGCAAACAATTCATTGTAACAACGATCATGCTTCTTTCAGTCCAATGTTGAGCCTCCTCTCAAAGCCTGCCCACTAGGCAAAACGCCATTGAGTGCAACTGCAGATACACGTCTAGCGGTAAACTATCTCTCAACAATACGTAGACTTCCAAAAAGCCTTCAAGAGCCTTTTTATAGGGAAGCATTTTATGCCCTCTTGTGGAAAGACTTAGTGTCTAATCTCACCACATCTCTAATAATTTACAAATTAGCCTGCTATGTAACTGCATGCTGAGTTTTGCAGTGTTTTTATCTGGGTGATTTAGTGAATTTTTTTGTCATTCAAAATTGAATTTCATATAATCATTTTACTTATTTTTACCACTGTCTCATTTATCTCTCTCCTCATTCTCATACACTCAGTTCTGTTCAATAAATTCTGCTAATTTCTGGCCTATATTTGGTCTGCTTTTGATTCTGTGTGGGATTCTAACCAATAAAATAGGTCTCTTCCCACTCCCCTGTCCTTTAGTAAATTATTTCCTATTTCCTAGCCTGTGTTTGGTCCATGTTTCAGTGTATGGTTTCAGCTATACTGTCTGTTGTAATTTTCACAGAAGGCAGCCTGAGAGTAGATGTGCATCAAGAGCTAATGACCTACTGGTATTACATGGGGAAGTGGAGTAGAATGTGGAGGAATTACTGTGCAGCTGTGAATTCTGAAGAGATCTTTGTCACTGTTGATTGTGTGGAAGAGGAATAACTATGGACCAGTTACTAAATCTGCTGAAAATCTTCAGGTCCTGGAATTTTATTGATGCAGCCTGAGGGATCATTGTGTGAAGTCATCTGATTTAGCAGGATTGCATTTGGGTAATGTAATGGCAGTCTGACAGGGATGGAATAGACATTCTGTGTCTGATGTCACAGAGCAAGGAATGTACACAACAACAACAATAAAATACTGGAATTCCTCCACTGGTGTCCCTGTACATCAAATGGTTTCAAAGCTGGTGATGGTAACATTAGCATGTTTCACTAAAATTCATAGTGATGCATTCATAAGACTTCCTTTGGTATCTTACAAATCTTGGTATCTCATCTATTTTATTACCCAGGAAATGTACATTGCCTGTGCTTATAGAGGGAATTAATGGTCTAAACTGTTGTGTTGTGTTCTGTTTTATTCTTGTTCTGCATCCATGATGCTTCCTATTTTGCCTTCTGAATCCTAAATACGAGTAATAAAGCTGGATTATGCTAAGTTAATATTGTCACGCCCACTTCCTGCACGGCGGGCCATACCCAACCGTGCACTCAATCAGCGTCTCCATCTTACTAATTAGTCACACCTGTCTCTCGTTACCTCACTCCATATATTCACTCCCTTCACGCTCCCTCACTGCTAAGTCTCTTGGTTTGTCCCAGTCACTAAGCGT
>JAUZST010003811.1:0-16836 GCA_034779995.1 Parotocinclus haroldoi
TACGTGAAGATAATGTGCACATTTCTGTCTGTGTTATAGATGTTTTGTGTGTGTGTGTGTGTGTGTGTGTGTGTGTGTGTGTGTGTGTGTGTGTGTGTGTCAGTGAGTTAGAGAGAGACTACATGTTTAGCTCTGTTACATAATGCTGTATATGTATCTGATTGTATAACCTCTATGGGCGAGATAAGGTCCTTCTGTACTTTTGTGTGTGTGTGTGTTTTGCTTCTTCATATGAACATTGAGATTTGGCTGAGTAATAGTAAAAATGGCAACACTATGCGTCCCAAATGTCATTATATAAAATGTGTGTGAGTGTGAGTTTAGAGGGGTTTCACTACAGGATATCGATGTAGGCAGCTGAAAAGTGATTCCCTGGGAAGCAGCAGATACTTCATTCTCCACAGTCATGTTGAAAATTCTGGTCGCCCACAGTTACATAGAAAAAACACACAGCTACTAATCTTGAACAGTTTGCAGCAATTAGGTTTCCCTGTAGCTCTCACTTCAGTATAGTTATACCCGTGACCTTCTTAAGAGGTTTTGTTCTATTTGATGATTCTGCTTTAAATTCACTTTTTGGAATAGATCGTTCTGTAATTACTGTCAAATTCCAAATGTTCTAGCTTCTATCTTAACTCAACTCAACTAAAGGTTGAAGTAAGAACCTGTAATTACAGGTTCTTCCTTCAACCTGTGTATATTAGTATTTGATTCAGATCATAAAAACCCTTATGGACTAACTAAATAAGTAAAGTTACATTTTCCAGAAAAAAATGTAGCAAATTTTATAGTTCAGAACTCTTCTCAGCAAAGGATAAACTGGGGGTGGAATGTGTAATTATGTTTGTGTGCATGTCTGACCGAATTAATAACCTAGCAGACTATCAGTCAAGCCACTAATCTTCATTTCAGCCCATTTCAACTTCATTACCTGAGCAGTAGAAAGTGCCCTGACACAGTACAAGACCTTATGGGTCGCGTTATTGACATGGGCAAAGTGATGCAAGGGACTGAAACAATTCTCTCATTAGGTAGAGAAATGATGGCTAGTACTAAATTGCCTAAATTGCCTGACAGCTATATGGAGCCTGTGCTCACCTGCCTGTGGAAATCTACTTCTGATTTCAATGTTTTTTGTTATTGTAAAGAACTCTACCTGCATGTTGTTAAACATATTACATTTCAGTTTCTTATCACATAGCAATGTTTCTGTCAGAATGTAAGTAGTAATGTCTCTAGACACACAGTATGTTCCTGCATAGATTCAGATTCTGACAATGCAGGACAATGCTATTACGTTTTTTGCTTTCCAGATACTCCAGTTCCCTTCCACCTTAAAATCACAAGCCAGTGTGGACTGGATGCCCTAAATTGCCCAATACAATACTCTACCATGCTGCCAGGAATATTTTCTTAAGTTGCTACCAGAATTTCTGGTATATCCATCAGCTTACTGCTGCTCTATTTTAGTAGGTATGTGTGGGTCATCTGATGAGTCTCGATGATACTATATACAGTAGATATATCGACAGCATATAGATTAAAATTCATGATAATAATAGGACAAAAATAACAGTTTTTGAAAAAAAAAACACTGGCACACTGTATATTAAAGGCATTGGACAGAATATTTTGTTTAGATGTGAACAAGTCACTGTTGCTCACTATTGCAGAATACCTTTGAGTTTGATGTTTTGAGACTGATTCACAATTATCATGCTTCTCTAAAAATCATGGCACGACTCTGTGATTCATTAGGCCCTATTCATTCATTGCAGAGTATAGTACTTGTTCATCTAGACGGTCACATAGCACTATTACAAAAGGACACCATAATGGAAGGATTCTCTCATCTTATTCAAATTTTCCATTTGATAAGATGACAGTAACATTGATTGCCTCATTCATCATGGGCTATATAATGTAGTTGCTGGAGAAGAATTAATGTGTAGGCTGGACCCCCCCCCCTTAAAAATACAGATTTATAATCTACTTTCTGGGTCCTTTATACTATGTGTAGCAAAACTGCTTTCTGTAAGTGCAATTGTGAAAGAGTACTCTATGTATAATTTTTATTGCTATTTATAAAATGGATGGCATCACATTACAAATACCAAAGGTGTTGTTTATTTGGTGGATTAGGAGTGTCACTCGTTGAATTCCATGCTAATGAGATTCGAACAAGCAGGGACTATATTGCATTGTTTAAGAAGTATTTGGTAAACACTGAAGTAGTTAATCATATTGTATTGTCAAAATGGCAGTTACTATATCGGTAATTATGGGTAAAACAATCTTAGACAAGATGCTGCGAATAATGCCTTACACAACTTTAATTGTGATAAAATCACAACCACAAACCAACTTTGGCATCATAAGGATAGCTTAAACTCTGTTACAGGTCAGTGCATTAATGTTGCACCACCACCACCACCCAATAACCCATCTATTTCCTTGTTTGTTCCAAGCACTGAAAGTACTTACATTCTATCTTTTTCTTTGTTTCTCTTCCTGCTACTCTAATACGTAACTTAAGCTCTTCATCCTAGTAATTTTCTGGACTGATATTGAGTTAGAGGCAGTAGGATTGTATTTGGTACTGCAGTATTGAGTGATGGGGTGTCGTTCATGGGTTGAAGGTGTGGGATAATTGAGTTTACAGCTCACACTCTTCAGGTGTCTCTTTAGGTTCCCTGCTATTGCACTTGGACAATGAATACTTATTTACCTGTATTACACACATGCAATGCACCATAATGACATTGACATACACTTTTTGTGCATGGAATCCTCATTTATAAATAACAAGGGCTTATTTGGCTTATAACTCAGGGCAGCATGTATGTGTAAGCTCTCCAGTCATCCAGGTCATGGTAGACTTGAGTATTGAGTTGAAAGCAAGGACCACCTCCAAAGATATCCCCATATTGGACTCCCCATCAGCTTCTAAAGAAGCCTTTCGGATGAGAGGTGAAATGAAGATGTCATCCAGCTACCTTCAACTTGAAACTCAAGTATATCTCAGGACCTAATTAAATTTGTTATTACAAAACAAACCTCATGTTAATTATGCATATCATATATATTCTATTGTTTTAATTTTCGGATTCAGAATTCTTCTCTCTTTTTTATTTTTATGTGCTATGTTTTTCCTTCTTTATTCCTTTCAGAGGGATTCCAGGAAAGAAGTGTGGCACCATCATCTTAACCGCTGAGGAACTCAGCAATTGCAGGGTCAGTCATATGCACTTGTTTATGTATTGTTGTTTCAAAAAATTACCTTCCAAGCACAAATATAGGTGTGTTAATTAATACAATAAAGATTTAAAGTTACATATGCATTTTAATTAAAGCACATTGATGATCAGACCACAACGTTCTACAGCAATTTTGAAACATGTCATGTTTACATTCATCATTTTAAAAACATGTTTACATTTATCATTTTTATTAGATGAATTGACTGACTAAATAAAAGTTTTCATTTCCTCCTAGTAAAGAGTAAGTAAGACTACAGATATTCTTACAGTCAAGCCAGTCTGGTATGACTTAGATTAGATGTTTATTACTGCTTAATAAGATATTGTTGAATGTTAAAGGGTAATAGTGCATGTAGGGTAATACATTACATTTCTAAAAAATCACTGCATAGAGTCACATGGCCATTAAGGAGAGATTGCATAACATAGATACTGCCAGAACCAGAATGTACTGGATATATAAATGGAAATCACTGACTTGTATCTGGAAACTGCTGGAATTCAAACTTCATGTGTTTGGCATATGCTGTAACAGTTGAAACAGCATGTTCTTTGCATCATATTGCTGTGCAGCTTATTAAACCGTCTGTTATGGGTTGAAAACTCAAGTGAACAGTGCTCCCTCCTGAGCATGCTGACTTTCCTGCTAATTATATTCTCTTCATTTTAAAAGTGGTTTTAAAGTGGAAGTGTTCTGCTCATTGCCTCCTCAGCAGTGCACTATGCACTAGATGTTTACAATAGCAGATCAGTCACATTGTTTCCGCAAATTACTGACCATGCTTGTCAGGAGAATGATTCATAAGTGTATTTTGGTTTATATTCCTGATTATCAGGAATGAATTATGTTTATGATGTCTTAATGCACTTTTGTAGGTCGCTCTGGATAAGGGCATCTGCTAAATAACGTAAAAGTAAATGTTTTCAGACACTTTTCCACATAAAGCACACACCTGAAGTAAAGAAGTTCTTCAAACAAATGCGCCATGTCCTAAATGACTAAAAATAAATATTAGAAAGCAAATTTGTACCTGCTAGCGTGGTATAGCAGCTGTGAGGGTGAGTTTGACTATGTTCTTTCACCTCACTCACTAGTTTTGTAGTATGCCTATAGAAAATCATCGCATTCTTAGATATGCTGTTAACTTCTAACAAATGTTTAGAAAACCGACAACCCATTTTTTATAACCTTAAGAAGCTTAAATTCAGAAGTGGGAAGATAATGAAGATTAAGTGTGATGGTTATGAAAAGTATGCAGCTCACACTAATAGGGTAAATATGAAAAAGCAAAGGTATTGTTTTGTTATGCAGTGATTTGCCGCCTGTGAATCTGACAGGATAAAACCCTCATTACAGCATATTTACACAAGCAGATGAGGTGTTATATTTCACAGTTTTCTCTCTCTCTCTATCTGTGTGTGTATGTGTGTAAATGTTTTATATGAATTATAAGGCCTATATCTTTAGAGAAACAGCACACATTCCCTAATATGCCTTCAAATTAGACATATTACAGTTACATTGTTTTCAGATACCGTGTATATTATTGTCTTCTGTACAGGTTTGGAATGACTGTAGAGGTCATGTTGCTTGTTTGTTTATCCTGGTAAGAAACAGTTTTAGAAAATTAAAATGTATTCAGTTAAATGTAACCGTTTATTTCTGTCTATACTGTTAGGATATTGCTACTATGCAGCTGTGTGCCAATAAATTGGACAAAAAGGATTTCTTTGGCAAGTCTGATCCTTTTTTAGTGTTCTACCGCAGCAATGAGGATGGAACGTGAGTGAGACGATAAAGGGGATCTCTTCCTCTCTTCTACACATTTGTCTTTTTTGCATAAACTGGCTTGAATTTTTAACTACAAGAAAATAGTTCAATATATATTCTTCATCTTGACATAAATATTAATGTCAGCTATTTATAAGGAACATTTCCTTCTTCCAATTGAAGGTTCACCATCTGCCATAAGACAGAGGTGATCAAGAACACGCTGAACCCGGTATGGCAGCCTTTCACCATCCCTGTACGTGCACTGTGTAATGGTGACTTTGACAGGTGAGATACTCCTGTTAAACCCTCTACCATCTTAACTCCATTGCAATAGATGGACTGTTTTTGAGGTCCCAATATTTTATATTTTATAGCAATAAAATGTTTTATCTTCATTTTATTAGCATAATTTGTCACATGCTAAGAGATTTTCCTCACAGAAGCGTGTGTATGAGGAGGGGATCAAGTTTATATAGCATTATTTAATATCATTGGGGGGATCAATAGGTTACTAAGGTTAATGTCAGGATGAAGTATAATTCATTATGGCATGAGCTAGGATTAATTAGCTAGTATTATGCCAATGGAAAGTCCGAACAATCATAGAAAATACAACTTTTATGTGTGTGCAAATGAAAGAGACCAGCACAATAACAGTGAAAACATTACGGCTTATGCATTATATTTGTACTATGCACAAGACAGACTGTGATTGCATTTACTCACTTTAACTGCTTTACTTGCATTTCAAAATGTAACAATGCATTGACACTTGACACGTGATAGTGACATGGTAGTCTGTATGGTACTGGTATGGTAGTGGCTATTTGGTTAGGGATTAGTATACACTAGGTACAATGTATTACACACACAACTTAAACAGTACATCTTATAGGAGTATAAATACAGAATATATAGTTTTGTAGATGCTGAAGATGCAGTAGATGCTGCTGAATAAAGAATTTTGTTTCATAGAGAATGACAGCCAGGTACCAGAAATGCTGCTACACCTTATACACTCATAGCAGAGCCACACTCACTACCATGCCACTTCCATGCTAGTGTCACAGCTGTGCTAAGAATAGACCACTTTCAAATAACATCTGACATCTGTTCAGTAGTGGTCCCTTTCCATTGATGTATGAGTAAAGGGAGCTAACAAAGTGTGCACTGCAGCAGCTGGGCTGCAATCAATAACTGTAAATCTGCTTGTCAGGTAAACCTAAAAAATAATAATGACTGTATAGTATGAATGAAAATCATAGTTTTATTAGAAGTGTTAAAAATGCACAAAATAAATTCACACAGTAATTAAGTGCTGAATTTGAATAGAAAAATAAGTAAGCTACACCACATCTTTATTGATTGTTAACACACATACAAAAGTTCACACAGTAAATGTCAACACTACAAAGAATAACCATAGATATTGAATATAATTGGCAAATAGCATCAATAATATCCAAATCCAAATATCCATATACTAGATAGTACAGAGCATGCTAGGAGTCTCCAAGTTTTGCCACACCTTCCCACACAAACCAGGAAGGGCGACGGGACTACCGTGTGTATGTATGAGAGAAGCTGAGACAAGCACTCATGATTTTGTTTTAAAAAAAAGTGTTGTTCAGATTTTAAACTTTATTGTATTGCATGGACATGCACTTGTTTTGAGTCATACATAGTAATGACTTTTAAATATCATACGTTTCAGAGTTTGTAAAGATGGGTTTTAAAAGTGAGAGGATATGTTGCCTATTTCTAAACCATGTCACACTATACTCAGAACATTCTCATCTCAGTAATTCTCATCTCAAACAAGGTACAGCGTTCCCTCGATTATCGCGGAGGATACGTCCAGGACCACCATAAACAAAAATCCGCAAAGAACGGACGTTATATTTATTTAAGTATTTATACACTATTGTAGCCGTAGAACTTGCAGAATGTTTGGGTGGCATCGTAGGGTTTGAATGAATTCAGTCTATAATTAAACTTTCAGGCGGGCGATACGCTAGTCTTAGTTCTTTTTTTATTACGTATTCATCTGCTGAGTAAATATGCTATTTACTGTAAAAATCGTATTGTAATATATGATTTATAACATCCCTTTATTGTTAGAATTAATATTTTTTATACATTTTGTGATTTTTTAATGTAACAGTTCATCAAACATGTATATGTGTACGTTAACTATACCACACGTACTACGCATATGCAGATCGAGTTCCGCAAAAACCTACGAAACAGCGAAAATCCACAATGTATTTTTTTCATTAATATTTTTTGAAAACCCGCGATGCACAGAGTCCGCGAAAGGTCAACCGTGAAGTGGCGAAGGAACATTGTATTACATCTCTTGCTAAACATGCAATGGTTATATCTCTCATACAGTGAAGAAGATTTAGAGATTTATTCTCTGTGCTCAGTGGTGAGCAGCGTAATGCCAGCAGTTGGCTGATTATTTCATCAGACCAAGGTTAGCATTAGTGCAGTCAACACTGAGAATTAGAACTTGTACACAGCAACATGGCTGTCACACGCACAGTTTGTCTGTTTATCATTAGGTGAATTTTCATTAACACCATAATACTTAGCTATTTAATATAACACTTACATCTGTCATGCTCTCAACCTAATCTTCAGTAACCTAAAAAAATCTGTTGGTTTTATTGATTTTTTTCAACAGAAATTTGATCACTAGTTAATCCTAGGTTTATGGGTATTTTGCATTGACGTATGATTACTGGACTAGCTAATTACTAAGTAAATGGCAAAAGGCAGGTAAACTACCTACAGCATTAAAATCCTTAACACACACAGATACTGTACCATGGTAAAAAAACATATAAACAATATTTCTTGAAATATTTCAGAAATATGTGAAAAACTAAATTGTGCAAAGTGCTCAGTTAGGCTAATTCCAAATAGGTGTGCGATTTTTTGTATGTATTATGCTGCTCTGTGCTATTTTTTATATTATGTTACTATGTACTATTTTTGCCTTTGTGTTTTAACTACATGACCACTACAAATGCTAGTGGAACCGAGTAACAACCAATCAACCTAGTAGGTCTGTGTTTGTCTGTTTTTATTACAGCAGTCCTTAAAAGATGATGAAACTGTGTGGTGCTTTTAAAGTTTTACTTATCTGACTGAACTCTGTAAATTCATTACTTTGTTCTGTTTACTCCTTTTCTTTATACTGATCCATGTCCTTCATCCTCCCTACTTCAGAACCGTTAAAATAGATGTATATGACTGGGATCGAGATGGAAGGTAAATATCATTCACTTCATGACATAATCACATTGATATCCACAGGCAGGCAAAACTAAAAGACTGGGGAATGATAGCATGAAGCGACAGTGCTCACTACACTATGGATCATGTTATATGTTTGTAAAAGTCTATGGAGTGAAAGGAGTGAACATGAGGTGTAAGGTTAGGCTCAGGTTAGCCTTGATGGAAGCAAAGCAGAAGGTCTGTGGCATCAAAGCATGGCAGAGGCCAGTGAGTGCAAAGTAATACAATATCATTGTTTCCAAATACCTTGACCTTTTCCATTCACTTTTAGGTGACTACTTGCACAAAACTTTCTCTCTCTCTCTATCTCTCTCTCTCTCTCTCTCTCTCTCTCTCTCTCTCTCTCTCTCTCTCTCTCTCTCTTTCTCACACACGCACACATTCTAAGCACTGCAGTGACACTGATGTGGTGATGGTGTGCTATTGTGTGTTGAGCTGGTTTAATTGGTTTAACTGAAGTGTTGCTGGAATATTAAAACACTGTTCAAATACTGTCTACTTTATTATAGACTTTCATCTTATTGCTACATCTTGTAGCTGTAAAGTCAGAGACAGTAGCTCATCTGTTGCTGCACAGTTTGTGTTAGTATCACCTAATCCCTCATCAGTGCACACAGAACACTGTGTTGGTGCTGGTGGCTGGACATTTTCGGTTGGTGGACTATTTTCTGTCCAGCTGTGACACTGAGCTGCTGAGGTGATTAAGACTTCAGCAGCACTACAGTGTTTGATTCAACTCATATCAATGTAACACACTGACACACCACAGTGTCAGAGTCACTGCAGTGCTGAGATTGTGCCCCCACCCAAAAAGTGCACAGTACTGTATACTCTATATACATAGTGTTATTCCAAAACCTTAAAACTATCCCATGCCATTGTCACCCTATGCCAAATGTCATTTGTTAGCATGTGATAATGAAATCAAAAAATCAAAATCATGATTAAGCAAATACAATCTTAAAGGGAAACATATAGATAATGTATGTATGTACATCTCTTTTGACATGTTGCGTTCATAGCCAGACCTACAAACTATAAGTACACAATATTTAAACCAAATAGAAAGACAAAACCTTGTGGCATAACAATGTAATGTCAAATTATAAAATGTGGCTTGTAAAAACCAAAACTTTTAGTACACTGCTAACAAACATTAGTGGATATTTCAAAACATGAATATGAAGCGATTACAAAAAGTCAAAGAAAGTTGTTTGATTATGCAAATGAGGTGCAAACTCAATTATGGTGATTGAGTAGCAAGTGATATATTCATGGGACTGAACAGATGCATCAAACTGGACGAGAGTACCATACATTGACTGGGTGTATGGTCACCCAAGACTGCCAAAAAACTCTGGCAGTGATGAGGAATGAGCAGGGTGAGATTGTCCAGCAGTTCTTGTGGGATCCTCTTTGTATTGATTTCGAAATGTCCCCTAATTTTTATCTCAAAGAAATCTCAAAGAAAATCATGTATCAGCTGAGTTTAGGTACACTGCAAAAATTAATTTATCTATATATAGTAGATGAGTGAATTTAGTGATATTTTTACATTATATTGAGTTTCACTGAAGTAATATAATGAATGTCCAGTAAATGTGTGTAAATAAATATATGTCAAAGTTTTTTTCTCATAAAAATGGTAAAACAGCACTAGAGGTAATAAGCCAACGGTGATTATGGTGTCTCTAGTGACTACATGGCTTGAAGTATCTGTTTATGTTGATTATTAGAGCTGGTTTTAGTTTTCATAAACATCTTCTACTGTTCTAATAAGAAGACATTTAATCAGGAAATGTCAGAATTTAGCCATATCTTAATAAAAATGTATACCATTTAAAGTGGTCCACTTGTCAACTGGGCATGTCAGGCGTCATGATAACCCTGTATTCTTGTCATGTAACCATATGGTTTGCAAGCCCTAAATGAAGCATGACACTTCTGCAATAGTTTGTTTGTAGCAGCTCAGTGCCATCACATATAACTGATGGGGATGTCCTTTTTGAATTTTGATGAAATGTCACTCAAGTAGTGAATGGCTGAGTAATCCTGGATGTTCTAAAATTTCAAACATTGATTCCCTGTCAGTATATAGAAGAGAGAACTCTCTCATTCTCTCTCCTATAGTCATGACTTTATTGGAGAGTTTACCACCAGTTACAGAGAGCTGTCCCGAGGTCAGAGTCAGTTTAATGTATACGAGGTAAGTGTGTGGACATTGTTTACAGATCCATATGTCATACTATAAAGCACGTTTTTTCTTTAGCATTATTATTATGAAATTGTAATGTTTTGAATATGCATCTTTTCATTGTGTAGGTTCTGAACCCTAAAAAGAAAGGGAAGAAGAAAAAATATGTCAACTCTGGCACGGTGAATACTTGTTAGAATTCAGTGGATGTTAAAAAAGTGCATGTTTGCCAGCATGAAAACAACACATAAAAATAATATTTTTCCTTCTCTGAAGGTGACATTGTTATCATTTAAAGTTGAATCGGAATACACATTTGTTGACTTCATCAGAGGAGGGTAAGCAGAATACTTTCTGATTTCTTCATGTTCTGCATCATGTTCTGCTTTGCACAGAAGTCAATTAAGTGTTACTAACTTGTTTATACTGAAGAAATAAACCTGAATTAACTTTTAATATTTTGTTAACTGAAACTATGTGAAAATGCGTTTGCACAGTGTCTCTACTTTCAGGGCTATAGCAGTAGTGAGATTTTAAGTAGAATTCAGAGTGCAATACAGTTCATGTATTTACCTCTAATTTAAACATTTACATAATAATCTTGAACTAATTCTCACTTCTTCTTGTCTGATATTGGGTCTGCAATATATTATTCAAAGTCATCTGGTTCGATAGCAATGTGAGACTGTGTCCTTTTGTGTTATCATAGTAAATACTATTCAATAAATGTAATTATACTGTACATTCAGATGTACACTTACTGGGTACACCTTCTGTAGCATGTATCTACACTGCCTATTTTATATACGCTGCTCACAAAAAATAGTACTAATTAACTACTTAAAGTACAATAAAGTTATACTTTGTAGCTACACAATTACTTATTGTCGCTATACTAAACAGTTTTAGGCATTTCTAACTAATGGCAACAATGTTAATAAAATTGTTAAATCTTTAAAAGGTTAATAGGTTTATGGTGACATTTAGCAGTCTGTGTTTGGCAAGTTCACATATACATAACTATATACAGTAGTTAAAAACATTTCTGTGGCAGCTCTGGACACAGAAATTGTTAAAAGAAAATCCACAAAAAGCACAATACAAATAAGTAATGACTGGGAACATAGTGCAATCAGGAAATGCTCTACAAAATGTCAACACACTAGTCATGGGCAAATTGAGTGACAAACTGGCATAATGTATGTCTTTGCAATGTGGGAGGAAACCAGATCACCTGTGGTAAATCCACACAGCCACTACACCATAGTGCCACCCCATTGTACTTAAGGAGTTAAACAGTATTATGTGTTATGCAGAGAAAATACACATCAACTCTTTCAACCAAATTATTCCACCAGTTCTGTGTGTAGCATAACTGTGTTCTGCCAGATACATAGACAAAGGTTTCATGAAGAAGCTTGAAAGTACAGCTGCTGTCTGGCACCTGTTTTTTTCTTCTGTGAGATATGAAATAATTTGCATGTCAGTACATACATATGCTTAAGCATCAATCAATGATTAAGTGTCACATTATCTTGTGAATTACTGTATAAGAATAATTAAAGTAATCTTACATTCTGAAGCTATTTGTTATGATGTATATGCTGTTTTTGACCCTTCAGAACACAACTCAACTTCACAGTGGCCATAGATTTCACAGCATCAAATGGTAAGTTCTGTTCATATTACCATTAGTGTTGGTGATGTTCTGGAGATGGTTTCATATTTCTTAATCCACACTATTTCTTTATAAATACAAAATATTTAAACAAAATCAGATACTGTTCTTATCTATACATTTTATGTTAAAGTGAAAGTGTATTATCACACACTCGTCATGTCTGTGCAGCTCTGCCTCTTGTGCACAGAATGGCATCAGTTAAGTCTGAGTTGTGGAATAGGAATTCTATATATAATGCTCACAAAAAATAATGAAATATCCCCTCATTTTGTGAGCAGTGTAAGTTGCTGTATCTGTAATTTTTCACTGTTAAGTCATGTATATAATAACAGTTAGTAATAATGCATCAAAAAACAAAAATTCAAAAATGATCACACATACATGGCATTATTAAAGACCTGTATGTGGGGATCAGGGTGACATTGAATTTAATTTACCATTAACTACAGTATTGTGCAATGGACTCTAGATATTACATTTTCATGTCCAAAATTACAAATAAGTCTTACATTTCTGGACAAATAAATGTACTACAAATACATATCTTGGCTAATTTGCTTATTTAAAAATTGCCTCCTTCTACTAAAAAGGTGTACATTTGGAAAAGTTAAATATATTAAACAGTCATCAAATGAGTAGGCTTTAAAGATTATTAAGACATTAAATATAGCCTTTGTCAGTTTTGCCTACATAAACATTTCAATTTGGGGAGTTTCAAGATTTCAAGGTTTGCCCCTTCTCTGATTTTAGGAAACCCTGCTCAGCCAACTTCCCTGCATTACATGAGTCCATATCAGATGAATACCTATGCCATGGCACTGAAAGCAGTGGGGGAGATTATTCAGGACTATGACAGTGACAAACTCTTCCCTGCTTATGGTTTTGGAGCTAAACTACCTCCAGATGGCAAAATCTCCCATGCCTTTCCTCTGGTGAGATCATTATAACAAATCTAATGTTACAAAGCACAGATTGTTCTTGTAGCAGGGGAGTACTTCATATGAAATATTATTTATCATTACTGAACCTCTCACTAATTTTTCATCAAAACACATATTTTGTAATTATACTGACATTGATCCATTTTGTTCCCTCATATTAAATTTAAACTGAATTTAAATGCTTAATTGCATTGTCTCACCACGTCATTAATTCATTGTTTCTAGCTGTTGTTGTTCCTGTTGCTAATTTCCTAATCTCACCTTTACCATGCAGTATCTTTATAATCTTCTACTTTTTTATCCCTTTACTACTGATGTACTCTACTTACACTGTTAATATAAAGATTAAGATTAAGATAATTGAGAAGGACTACCAAGCAGGATATAGCATTTCATTTTCTAGCTGTTAGGTGATCTAGAATCCCTTCATCACAGCTTTTTACAAACTTTTCCCAATTTCTTCATACTGTGATTTTCCACTAATCATTTCATTGATAATATAATATAAGTTATATTACTAGCTGATTTGGCTGAGAAGTTTTCTTCCAAGCAAGACACAGTTGTCTTTACATAAAATTATTCAATCTCTGATCTCTTAGTATGTGAGCTAACAGTAATTAATAATATCTGCCTTACTGGCTTGCTATCACACCACATGCACTAATTATTTTGCTAGTTCAGCTGCATTTATTAATAACCTACCAGGCTTAACATTTAAAACACCTACGTCCAATCATTTCAAGCACATAGCCAACATTTGGGACTATACGAAAAATGCCTATTTAAAATAGGCTGTGTTTACTTTTACTATTATGTCATTGCATACAGTATGAACCAAGGAAATTTCATTCTGGGTCAACATAATGTAATTTAAAAAAAACATTAGGCCTGCAACACTGCGATATCAAAAACGTTGGCATGGGTGCAATATAGATCTAGTATTAGAAATTGATAGAGGTATGAATTATTTTGATTATTTGCATTGTTTTGTAGAGTATTTTGCATCATTAAATGATATTATGCATTGTTTTTAAACATTTAAATAATTTTCTCACACATTTTTTGGCAAACTGGAGATCATCTGCCTATGGATGCTCCTCAAAGACTTTGTTTGTGCATACTGCTTGTGAAGTATGTGTACTGCTTATCATCAGTTACTATCCTTAAATTCAGAATCATAACAGAAATTGATTGTGAAATTCCATAAAGATTTTTTAATGAAAAGATATTTGGCATAAAACTCAATGTTCAGTACAACACTCATCGACTGAGAGGCGCAACAGTGTAGATTTGTTTAATTATCTGTAAAAGACTTGTAAAGACTAGAATATATTACCTCAATTACTACTACAGAAATGTCTTTAATGATCTACTTGTCCAAGTCACCAACATAGCATTTACTAGATGAGGCTGATACATATTATTACAGAGGCACTGCTCATTATTTTAAATATCCTTTAGATTTGGCAATGCCCAAATTATTTAAGTGAGTGGTTATTAAACATCTGATTAAAAAACCTGACCTTGATTAAAGCGTGCTGTCTAATTTTAAACCAATTTCTTGGTTTTAAAGTCATTCGTTTTGCTTCAAGATTTTATAAAATGTTGTTTACCAGCAGATGTACCATGTATACTGTAATGGTATTTATAAACATTTCAGTGTCAGTACTTATGCCTTTCAGTTTCCGTTAAAGTACTGCAACTCCATTGATTAGGGTACTTAATGACGTACGTAATTCATGTCCTTAGATGATGGATTCATTTTCTTGTTATATTAGTTTTAATTACAGCATGTGACACAAGATCATGATATTTTAATGAACAGGTTGCCTTGTGATTCTATATTAGATTATTCCTCTGCTTGGTGAAGCTGTTGCTTGAGTATACTGTCTTCTTAGTTCTACTAGTTTCAGTGCTGCAGGTACTACTAATCAGTATATTTAGGTATATATCATAAACCAGTATAAGGTTATGGAAATGTTGGCAGGGTTTACTATTATCATTGTGTACTGGTACAGTCTGTGAAGATGCTGAAACAACATAGGCTAAGTATCATTTATGTCTTTATTTCACTAACATTGTGGATTGCTTATCACCCATTTCATTTCATTGAAATGTGTAATCTCAGTTCATATATCCAGTGGACCTAGAAAGCAGTTTGTCAACAAATGCCTGAGGAAATTATTTAAATGTTTAAAACAATTTACTGCAAAGAGGCATTGAAGGGAATTTGTCCCTCCACAGTGCATAATATCATTAAACCATTTAAGAACTGGGAGGATTTTTAATAGGTAAAGGTCAAGGGCATAAGCTTAAGCTAAATGCCTGTGATATTTAATTCCTTAAATAGCTCTGTTTTAAGAACTGCCAAGCTGATGTATCCACATGATCAAGGCCTTTCAAGGTTTGTCAAGACCTTTGGCAAGGACCACAATAAGGAGTTACATTCACAAATGTCATTTAAAACCTAAAAATGTGCAAAAAAAAGAAGCCTCATGCTAACCATGTCCAGAGGGGTTGACTTCTCTAGACTGGGAGGCGTCTAGCATTTTTCAACAATACAATGCAAACCACATGCTGCACACATTACAGAGGCATGGTTGTGAAAGAGGAGGGTACGGGTACTGGCCTAGTCTGCCTGCAGTACTGAACCCCAATAAAGAATTGTGGAGAATTTGTAAACGAAAGATGTGACAATGATGACCAAAGACCAAATCTTAAAACATGCAGGAAGAATTAGACAAAATACCTCTAAATGTTTTGCGTAATGTGTTGCAGTCCTGAAATGCAGGAATGGATGTTTATTGACAATTTAAATTGGTGATTAAATGTTGACCAGACATTTACAATGCAAATTAAAATTTAAATCTCATGTTTAAATCTCAGGTTCATACTGTATGCAATACAGTCAAAGTAAAGAGAGCTAAACTACGACAACTAAATTCAAAGTAGGTCAAATTAAATGCGAAAAGCACTGTATATTGTATATGCAGTTTCCATACTGTGCCAATTTTTACTGTGCCTGATTTGTCCTGTATTGTATAAAGCACTATAGAAATAAATTTGAAATGTCAAATCAAGTTACCAAAATAAATTCAAGCTGCAATTCAGCACACAACCCTGACTTTGTTATTCTATAAGTGTGTGAAAGGCCTTATAAAACATTTAAAATCCTCAATAAGCGCTGCTTCTGAAATATAAAGCGCATGATGGCCACTCAAGAGTCTGAATAAGCCCAGAGGCAAAGGAGCTAGGACGCTCTTGCTAGGGAACGCCAGACAGAGGGTACAAAAAATAGAAGCATGACACCAGCCAGCCTTCTTCTCAAGTAGCTCCTTTATTTAATAAAGATGTGGGATAAAAAGGTAATGAGGACAGAATAAGACCATAATTAAACCACTGAAATCAGTAAGACAAACCCAGTGTATCCTTGAACTTTGCTTTTAAATCTATGGATAGACAAGGGTTTAAAGATAGAGAAAACATGAAAAGATAAAAATAAGTGAGATCACAATTGGGAAGAACATATGACAAAATAAGATTAAGATATTATCACTTTTAGTCAAGTAATGTATTTTGAAAGTTCTTTGTACTTACCAAGGGTGTCAATACTTCTTGAGCTTATGTAAAATTAGGGCCTTTGTAAATAGAATACATACAGTTGGTATACATGAACAGTA
>JAUZST010003812.1:0-42704 GCA_034779995.1 Parotocinclus haroldoi
GTGTGTGTGTGTGTGTGTGTGTGTGTGTGTGTGTGTGTGTGTGTGTGTGTGTGTGTGTGTGTGTGTGTGTTATATAATAGTAATATATAAATAACATTTCTGTATGTTTTAATGGGTTCTGTCATTTGTTTGTGTGCAGGGTTAAATTGTGGGCATCAGCATTTGGTGGTGAAATTAAATCCATCGCCACTAAATACTCAGGGTCCATACTACTGCAGAAGGTATGCTATCATTTGTCTTCTTATCTATTTGAGATTGTTAATATAGGTCATTAATACAGAGTTAAGTACCACTTTTCTTCCCTAAATACATTGGTTGAGGTGGATGGGGTTGAGGTCAGGATCTAATTGCAGATCTTTACATTTTTTGGGTACACCAACTATTTCTTCTACACCAGACAAACATGAGTACTATATGTAATTCTCTGCCGCAACAGGCCAATCGTCATGAATTATCACCATAATTATTCCACATTTCTTAATCCACTACTCCAGAGTTCAAAGCACAATTTCTGTTGACATTTGGCATTGTGATCATTAGGACTGTGTGTGTGTGACTGTTTAGTCATGGAAACCCAATCCATGAAGCGTCTCACAAACAGTGTTGCGTAGCTAGTATGAAGTTTTGCATCCAAAGGCAAATTATTTGTATTTGTATTATTTGTAAATAATTTGTACTCACTAACTTGGCAACTCCAACTCTTATTATTCTTAGTCTATTACTTATAGTTGAACTGTTGTTGCTTCTAGATATTTTCAAATTTAGGTCAACAGACCCTAGAGTTGCGCTCTAGCAGGGCAGAAATCAGATCAGCTGTAAGAAGCTGGCATAACTGAGCGTTTATGTCTTTATGCCATGTTTCATGAGCACACACACACACACACACACACACACACACACACACACACACACACACACACAGAGTGAAGTAGCTGCAGGCTGGGGTGTTCTCAGCTGCACACAGATGGTTTGCTGGGAAAAGACTCAGGTGAGGATCAAAAAATCATCTGTGACAATGCGCGCGCGTGTGTGTGTGTGTGTGTGTGTGTGTGTGTGTGTTTTATGTTCTTGTTACGGCTCATTACACACTAAGCTTTTTCTCCTCTCATCTGCGGTTCACTCTGAACGGAATTGGCCTGAATGAAACAAATTTAATAACACAAACTGTGTGCATCCGTGAAAAGGAAAAAAACTAAAAGGAAATCAAATTGAAAAATGATTAAACTGATGCTCATGCAACATCATAGAACAACTAAACATGCTTGTAGGAGAGCAGTAATGGTCTTTTCTTTATACATGACCTCACAGACCACATGGCTTAGCTTTCATCTAGAAATAAACCCAAACGCACAAATAAATGCTCTGTCAGAAGGGACAACAATGGATGTGGCAGGATTTCATTTTTGAAGATTCAAGCATTTCTTTAGGATAGGCAGACATTTAGACAGATGCCCTGGCACTTGATGGCCAATTACACTTGAACACCTGTAATTACCTTGATTTATCACCACACAAGCAAGCTTGTAATTTTTCCTGGGTTTATCTTCTGATTATTCCTAATCAGATCATAGTCAAATTTCTGCAATTATCTGATTAAATAAGTAGGTAGGTATACAGCAACAACTCTAGATCAGATTAAGTATCCAATAAATAGAGCTGGATTTTTAAGTAGTAGTCGGATTTCTCATAGCATGTTACCCAATATCAGACTCAGCCCGGTGTTCTCACTCTGTTCATGCATGCAAGCATAACTAACACATTTGCCAGGTTTGCTTATTTTACAGAAGACTTGCCTTTATTTTGTCTCTTTTTTTCCATTGACCTTACCATTTCTTTCTCTTATGCTCTGGCAACCCCACAATTAAACTTGCTACAGAATTAAAGGCAGCAAAACTTTGAGGAGACTCTGAAATGCAGTATACTGTATACTCAAGAAATGGAATAATTTGACTATTCAATATTAAAACTTTAAAGTTTATGTCACATATTTCTGTGATATTATTGGCTGGTTGCAAAGTAGAAACCGGATCTTACTCTCATTTTAACTCGGAGCTTTCCAGTTTTCCGATTACCGTGCTATCAGTAAATATACTGATAGGATTGCTGACAAAATCTGATTTTCTGCATTTTCGCATTAAAAAGTGCATGTAAATGTACTCAGTGTCAGACAAACATGGCTTCAAGCATACAAAACAAGAGACCGGACAATTGTACACTGAAGTAGACGGATGTATAGACATTTGGTTTGCTGTATGTGCAGAGTTGAGTGGTGTAAATCTGGTGAAATCTGCAAAAAAAAGTGATTTGAACTAATGTCCCTCATTATCTAAACATATATGTTTATATACTCCCACACATATAAGGCCCTTTCTGCAGTTTTGGTAATGGTCATGCTCAGTGGGCGTGACCAATGAGAACGTCAGGCAGCCAGTAGGCTTTTGTTATAGTTGATGGGTGGAACGGTAGGCTGTGTCATTAAATAAGCCCATTAAGGGTCATAACCTCATTATGCTGAACTGTCAGATTTGACATAATGGTACTTTAAATTTGTCAACAACCAAAAGGTACAGTGCAAAATCCATAATAACCTATAAAAGTCTTCATATGATTCACTCTCAACCAATTACACACGGCCAAGGATGTGTCACATAGGCTGCAAGTTAAAATCATTTTTTTGATCTAGAGACTTCCAAGATCTGCTGCAGTGTGGTATAAGCGGTGCTGTTCAACTAAACCTTCTCTCGTCGTGACTTGGGCTCACATCCACTGATTTTGTTGAATTAAATTCTGCTGAATTTACCGGAAATAAACTGACCCCGACTCGTTGGCCTTCTTGGGTGCGTGTCATTTTGCAGCGCAACCCTTTTGTGATTTTACACCATTATAGACTGTCCTTGCCACTGTCCCCCTAGGCTTGGTCAATTTACGATAATATAGGATTGTAAAGCTGCTTTGAGACAATGTTCTGTTGTAAAAAAAGCTCTATATAAATACATTTGAACTGAATTGAATTGAACTATGTTCATGCTACTCATCCCCTATTCTGCATTTCCCTTCGAGATGGAATAACTGCTGGATAACATCTGCTTTTATTCTGCATTCATCCAGAAGCAAAACTTATGGAAGAAAAATAAGATGTGGTGGTAGGAGAAACTAGTTTTTATTACGTTTAACTGTAGTTAAAATAAATAATATGTTCTCGAGTGAATCATGGAAAAGTTTTAATAACAGCTCCTGAGAACGTCACTCTGCTCCTGATGAGAAGATCATGGTTACTGATGAGGTTTGGTGAATTACAGCACTGTTCAGTGCCGGAGTGGAAGAGAGGAGGAGGGGTAGGTGGGGAGGACAGGCGTGAAATGAAGTGTTCCACCTCAGTAATTCTGCCCCTCTCCTTCTCTCTGTAATGAGGTGATTCTCTGTGCATGCGGGTAGTCGGTACCCAGAAACATGTGTATGGATTTACCTCGGATGTGTTGCCTTGTTCCCCATAACTGAAGTGATATTTAGTTTTATGTTTGAATATGGGTTATATCTACCTTGGAGTGTAAATGATTTATTTAATTATGAAGTTAATAAAAGTCTTCATCTTAAGATGACCATTTCTGCCTTGCGTGTAATTCAGTGAGTGTGTGAGTGTGTGTGTGTGTGTGTGTGTGTGTGTGCGCACTCGTGGGTGGGTGGGTCGTTGGGGGGGTGTTCTGCATGCTCAGCATTGTCTAAAATGTAGTTCATTATCCTGAGCCACCCAGGCTTGACGCGTTATTATCTCGCTCAGCGTTCAGACTCTATTTCAATTACCCTCAACTGCCTCAACCTTCTTTCTGGCACATCTGTACCAGACTGCAGCCAATCACATAAACTGCAGCAGATTCACAGCCAATCGGAGTAGAGACTGAGCAATGAATGGAGAACGAATACATCTTAATGGCTTATCAGTGAGATCAAACTGAGCTTGCTGGTGAATAGAAGAAATCAGAGCCGTAACTGATCAAAGTCTCTCTCTGTACTGAGTGTGAGGGGAAATCCGCATCGACTCCATGACAATAAAAGCAGCAAGTACTTTACTAAAAAGACTGCTGATTGGACTGCAGGGCTTTGGATGCAGCAGTATACACAAAGGCACATTACCACTAGTGGCTGGGACTGATTTTTAACTTTTAGTTAAAAGCTATAGTCATGATGGAGTCAAATCTAAATTTTTTATTATTTATTATTGCTGTTAAAATAAAATCATCTTACTCATGTATTACTTGAGATAACACTATTGTATACTGAAAGCCTTTAACTTCTCACTTATTTTTCTCTCTTCTGTTTCCTTTCTTCCTGGCTTGTATAATCTTGTTTTCTCATTTGACCTCATTCTTCATTACTTCTATTTAGTCCATACTATCCATCATTTTCTGATCCTTATCTGAGAAACACTAACCGTCCTGGATATCACATTGATTATGAACATCAATAGACCTGGGCTGCTATCCCAAATTTCTGCCCTCTGGACATGCAATCAAACATGTGAACTCCTGCTATGGCATACTATATGGAGTAACAAATGACTGTTAATGAAGTTGAGTGGCTGGTTACTTCTATCTAAACCATTTCCTGTTAGGGCTCGCGCCGTGAGGCCGTTTCCGTTTTTCGCCGCGGTTTATTATTTTCCCCTCGCTCCCTTAGTGTTCTGTTTCCGTTTTTCCCTTACGCTACGCATGGCGTTTGTTTTCACTTACCGCGGCGATAGATTGGTTAGTTTCTTTTGTTACGCACCTGTTTTCATTTTCATTGATTAACTTTAGATTATTTAAGCCAGGCGAGCACGGTTGTGTTCGCAGGCTCATTGCGTTTGTATGTTCCTTATTTTCCTTATTTTCGTTATTACTGTTTCCCCCGTTGTGCGCGCTTTGGTTTTGTGTTTTGTTCTGATTCGTCCTTTTTTTGGACTCTGCCGCGCGGATTCCTCAACATCTGATGGCGCACGGGAACCGTGGCTGTAAAAGCCCGCGTGAGGACCTGCGGCTGGAGGGGCTGCCTCCGGTTCCTCGACAGCTAGAGGGCGCCCCTGGATCCTCGGTCATTAATGGCCATCCTTGGATCTCTGGCTTTTGAAAGGCTTCCCTTTTTTTCATCCCCCCTTTTTGTCTTTTATTTTCAGGCGCTCTTTTGTTCTTATTTATTTTATTATCTTTGCCGTTTTGTGGACCCCCCGGCTCTGCAGCCGCTTTTATGGACCCCAGGCTCTACAGTCGTTCTCGTGGACCCCGCAGCACCAAAGCCCTTCTGTGGACCTGTGGCACCTCTGTATTTTGTGGACTTTCGGTGCCCAGGCCGCTTGTGGACCCTCAGCACCTCAGCCACCCAATGGATCCCCGGCAGCTGATGGTGCAGGTTGGAATCGCAGCTCAGGCCGTTCATTGGACCCCAGGCTCTCCGGCTGTCATGCGGTCTCTCGGCTCTCTCTCGGATGGGACTCTTGTTTGTATTATGCCTGACTCCCCTTTGTGTTAATAAATGTCCTTTCGTTACTCCAGTTGCCCCTTACGTTTCAAAGATGTGCGTTTAGGTTAATTGGTGTCTCTAAAGTAAGACTGCGTCTCTTTTCTGTCAGCAGGTGTTGCAATGGTTTTGGGAGGATTTCAAGTGGATCACAAAAGGTTGAAATTAGATTAAAATATAAACAAAAAATCATCTCTCATTTCAGGAAAACGTAAACAAAAAAAAAAGTAATAAATGCTGTCTGATAATACTGCCATACTCCGAAAACGTTTGTTGTCCAGTTCCATTAAAAGACTCTACACTAACTGTATCTCCGTTTATATATCACTGTGTGCTGCTCATAAGAAGTACCTCTCAGAAAGGCATACAAACTTCAGTCTGCATACTTGCGTCACAGATATAAACCTATACATTATGCTGACTGGTGGAAAATGTTGTTAATGCATATATCAATGCCCGTTCTTTCATTTCCAGTGTTGTATACAGAGTTGGATGAAACTTTGGATTAATTTTAATGCTTCGTTAAAAAATGTACAAGTTGTTGTGTGAACTCATTTATTTTACATTACAGATGTCTTCTCTAATGTCTCGTTGCTCAAGCATTAGCACACTAAACATATGGTTAGAGGCAAGCTGTGCCGTACCTGGTTGTTAATTGCTTCTTGTCTTTTTGATTACCTTTATTCAACACTAAAGTGTATGAATCCCTGAAATCAGATGCATTTCACTGTTATGAAACATATGATTCTGCCTATTTGAATTTATCTGGCTGGTTGTTTTTCTTTAGAAGTCTAAGGAGTATGAGAGGGCAGTTCGGATAGAAGAAGCTGATGGTGCCAGACTTGTCCAGAGCATCTCTGAGAAAATGGCTGAAATGTTCCGCAGCAAAGAGCAAGCAGCACGGGTGAGTGGCAACCTTCAGTCAGTGTCTCTGGGTTCAGTAGTAATTATTTTATTCTGAATGTTTGTGACTCAGCCTGTGTTAGTATGATCTGACTTCTGGGATGAGTCTTAAGAAATCAGGAGTAAGTTCAGGAGTAAGTCTGAATGAGGAGGGTTGAGTCTGTGTACTCATTAAGTTCAGTGCTGAATCTGTGACTCTTTAGAGGAAGTCTATAAGACTGTGTTCTGACAGTTTCTCAGTTTGGTACAGCTAGGCTTCTGATTCAGGTGTGAGTATAAACCAAGACATTGGGTGGATCAGGAGACAGTTTGGAGCAGTACAGTGTCTGAGATTATAAAATTAATACATTCTATTTTTTTAGATTATGCTAGTGGTTCTCAGACTTTTAATGTAATGGGACTGTGGTAGCCTAGTGGTTAAGGTACTGGATTATGGACCAGAAGGTCCAAGGTTCAAATTTGACCTCTGCCACAGTTGGGTCCCTGAACAAGACCCTTAACCCACAATTGCTTGGATTGAAAGACTGTTGTAAGTCGGTCTGGATAAGGGCATCTGCTAAATGCTGTAAATGTAAATGTATTGCTCTTATGTAGTTGAGAAAATTTTCAAGCACCTCCACTTTGCCACAGACATGCACATCTCTACAAGAACTCCACAGGATGTTAATTTTTAATTCATACAAAGACAATTTTATTCAAAAAGACAAAAAAGGCACAAATCACTTTTGCATTGGAATTATTACACGTGACATGGATTATGTCACGCGCGCACACACACACACACACATACACACACACTGAGAGAGATTCAGTTTTAGGAGTAAGAACATTCATTACACTTACTGAATTCAGGACTGTACACCATCAGTACACCATCTGCATTATGGAATGTGTCTGACTTTTCCAGACATACCTGAGAAACGAAGGTCCTTTGTTTTTAAGACTGAATCTTAAGCTTTGGTACTAGGGTCAGTGTTTGAGTAACTGTATATTCATCAATACACTTCAATACACTACACGTCATCTCAGAATTAAGTCTGATTTTACAGGATACATCCAGGCTTCTGAGGTGGTTGGTGCAGAATTGATGCCATGCTAAATTTAAATTGAGGACTGAGTCAGAGGCCTTTGTAACGGTGCTTGGTTTTGGAGTGAGAAATTACTATGTAGTCATAAAATCCTTTTTGGGCAAATTATCTTTATAGCTTTCAGAGTGAAAAAAAGGTCCGACCCATCCAAAGAAAATTTGCTAAAACTGCTTTAATCTCAACCAGCTACTTCCATTAATCAAAATATGTTAAGGTAAGTAGTTATGTAGTCCATGCTTGAGCAACCATAACAGAGATGTCATTCTTTGTACAGCAACAACTGGGTCATGTCACACCGTCCATCTGTTAGCACATGTGCTGTATTTACATGGCAGATGTAGCTTACATAATGCAAATCAGGAGACGGACTCTGAATTACAGAACTGCTTTTCAACTTTTCTGTTATTAAAAGAAAGACCGATAAAAAACCAATGGCTCTTTAAACCAAGATGGGAGTTTTATGGAATAGTATATAATCTATCAAATAAATTACTGCTCCTGTGGAGGCTACAGTCTGTGGATTCAATTAAAACCAGACTTTGAAACAAGGAAGTGATGCAAGAAAGACAAACGTATTATCACAGAATACTTGAATTGTAGGTATTAAATGACTAATAACCTAACCAATGCCATGGTTACTTAACTAAACATATAGGCCTAATATTGCTCTAGTAAGAAAGTCATCCAAATTGAATGGTTGATTTGTATCTTTCTTTTTAATTATGATTTGTAATAATAATTAAAGAATTAATTTAATAATAAAAACATTTAATACTATTAACTACTATTATTTCTTACTAAATAATAATTATAATATTATAATTATTGTAAAATAATAGAAACTTTTTTTCTCTTCTACTGTGATATTTGAAGCTCTGTCAGAGCTCTCTGTGGCATAAGAAGGTTCTAAAGACAGCCACACAACTCATGGTGTACAATGCATAGATAAGTTGTGTACTTTCCAGTTTAGTGATTTTGGCTCTATTTCTGAATGCGAGGTGTGTTATGAGTGTGTTACCACAAAGTCGCATTGGGTCAGCAAAAAATACAAATCCTGCTCTTGTGTGTGTATATGTGTGTGTCTGTGTGTGTCTGTCTGTGTCTGTCTGTCTGTGTGTGTCTGTCTGTGTGTGTCTGTCTGTCTGTCTGTGTGTGTGTGTGTGTGTGTGTGTGTGTGTTTGTGTGTGTGTTTGTGTGTTAAAGGTGTGGATTATACCTTTTCAGAATTGAGTAGGCTTATTTTTAGGCGTATATATTAAGCAGTATTATTTAACTGATTTATTTCTATAAAACAATTTAGCATAATCTTCCTTATTAATTTTAATACAAAATATACTCAGTGCAAAAATCACTGTA
Source organism: Parotocinclus haroldoi (assembly GCA_034779995.1). NCBI lineage: Eukaryota > Metazoa > Chordata > Actinopteri > Siluriformes > Loricariidae > Parotocinclus > Parotocinclus haroldoi. The sequence continues at coordinate 8,838 of JAUZST010003812.1, forward strand.
GTTTGTGTGCTTTATAAGTCCTGTCCACTTTATAGGGCAAAGTTTAACATGACTGTGGATGTTAGGTTCATCAGAGGAAAAATAAAAGGGTATAAAATTGTTTTATTCAGTCATGACTAGTTTAACTTAATTTTACTTATTACGTTAAACGTCTGATTTTCCTATAATTATTTGGAGAGTTTGTATAGACTTGGTACTTACTGCATAAATATGATAAGTACGAGGCTAAAAACATTTAGAGAACGCAGCAGATTGCCTGTGATATTGCAGAGCATTGGTTTTTGTTTAGGTAGCAGCATTTTCATTTTGTCCTAAGGCAAAATCTTTTTCTCTCTCTCTCTGTCTCGCTCTCTGTCTCTTTCTTTCTTACACACACACACACACACACACACACACACACACCACACACACCACACACTATGTGACCAGATTCAAGACCTCAATTACAATTGTATAATAACAGGGATTTGCCATAAGTGCTGATAACACACAATAATGTCCCAGGGTTACAATGACTAGTTTACAAGGCAAGTTTTTTCTGGTTACATGCGCACGCGTGTGTGTGTGTGTGTGTGTGTGTGTGTGTGTGTGTGTGTGTGTGTGTGTGTGTGTGTGTGTGTGTGTTAATAATATTATTATAATATTATGATGTAATGATGTCTTATCCGTGCAAATGTTGTATTTCATATGCAGAAACAAATTACATTACAAATAAGTAATTGATCTTTCTACATTTTTAAGCGGCTCGTGGAGGCGGCAGAAGAAGCACACCTGCAGCACGAGGAGAATCCCGACCTGCAGGTAAAATCAGATTCGGAAATGCTAATGAGCGCCATATATATTAAATAAGTAAATATATTTCCTATTTAAATAGGGAAACCAAATACATCGTTGATACAGAAGTAATTGGTTATCAGTGATCCTTCTGTTCTCATATTATTGAGACTAAAAATAGTAACTCTGAGTCAAGCTGTTGCAACTGTGAGTCCATGGTGAGTTTTTGAGCCTTAAGCGTACACTCTCCACAGATTTCACTGAATGTATAGCAGCTCTTGAAACATTGACAAGACATTTCTGTTGTATTTAATCTTGCTGAAGACAAACCTATTTTTAAGTGTACTAGACTCTAAAAAGATGATGCTCAGCAGCCCAAAAATCATAAAAGCGCAGGGAAGGGAAGGAAACAAATTCTAAAAGATTTCAATAAACAATAAAACCACAGTCTGCATTAAGAACCAATATTTTAGGTGCATTGTTTGAATTTAAGAGGCAGTTAATTAAACTACATTATCACAACAACAAATATGCTTTTAATTTAATCCACTAATCTGATGTGCACTGTAAAATCCATACTGTGTTTACATTTTTTATACTTCTACTATTCACACCCTGTTTTTCGTGTTGCTATTACTACACTTTTTGGAATAAGGTGCATACATTTTGGTTTTTAGTAAAAACGTACTCAAAATTAAAAGAATGTAATTCTGTGATTTGGAGAAACATGGTACCTTCATGTTTCCTTACCTGGTTCCTCACATTTTGACCTAATTCATTATCAGGTTGACCTTGTTGCAGGTTTTGACAGTTGCAGACTTATGGAGTTTGGGTTTGGGTATAAATTCCTGCCCCCACTCCACGACACCAAGATTAATGGGCTCTCGAGGCTGTGCGGATCGTGCGCCGTTCCACCGCTAAATGGAAAACTCAGTAGAGCAAATTGGGTTTAAAGTGATGGTGCTTTCCTCCAAATAATGAATTCATTAACACACACTGTCTTCACCATTTCATTTTGAAATGTCTCACTAACAAATTCCAATGAGCAACATTTATTTAAAAAGACAAATTGCTTTGTTTAAACTGTGTATCAGGGGAGACACTGCATCCTATAAGAGTTCTTGTATGAAGATAATTATCTGGTTAATGATGCAGAATGATGCATTTGCTGTATGTGCATATTTTAACCCACATCTTAACCACACTTTTCCTGATGATGGTCACAGGGGCTATAGTACCCATCCTTTATCACGGGGTGATTCCAGGGTGGTGGAATCGCTGCCTGACCATAAGAAATAGCCAGTCATGTCTGGATGTGATGCCTGAAATGACCCAAGTCATTGACAAGACGTGAGCCCAGGTCCTTGCACTTGTGGGATAGCACATGACCATAACACCTCCCCAATATGTGCATTTGATACCAAAACATTTCTATTATTCCATATACATACGACATTAATTTCTTGATTCATTATCTATATGTAAATCAATTTAAGGGACCCAGCGCCTAATCGGCAGCACAGAAGAACCAACCCCAGTTCATTGAAGGGCACATGCACTCTCACTCACTCACTCACTCACTGCAAGGCACTTTAGAGACATTGACTGAGTACATGTCATACAAACATGGCTCTAGAGCTGTGAGGTCTCAGCAGTAACCACTGCACCATCCTTTGTACATAACACCTTTATCTAAAATACAACCCCAAAGTGATAAAAGTTGGGATGGTATAAAAATGCAAATGAAAAATGTTTCTTACATTTGACTTATATGTCATTGCAGACAGTATGAACCTGAGATATTTCATGCAATTTCAATTCATTTGTAAATAAACATCCATTTATGCATTTCAGGAAAAAACAATTCTAAACAAATTTAGGGCTAGTACTGTTGCGAGATGTGGTGGTTTTTGGTAGGACCCAAGGATGCGGGATAGACATATCCCATGACGTATAATAATAATAATGGGTAAATAAAATAGAAAAACAAAGAGGGGGTTAAGACCAGAGCGTAAGGCTCCTAAACACAAAAACCAAAAGGATAAAAGGGCGTGCCACGGTGTTGCATCCCGACTGGGAGCAACGTGCGAACTGGTCGCGAGAGGGTGCCGAAGCGCCAACGGGGCAGGCGTGCAGAGAGCACGATTTGGTCTCCCAAGCGGTGAGGCACGAAGGTAGTCCGGATGCCAGGGAGTGAGCGTAAGCTCGAGTGTGCATGCAGTAGAAGAAAGCCGTGCCAGGACGTGTCTTATAGAGTGTGCGCAGCCGGGTGGCAAAACACCCAACTGGGGCGCGTCCCATCAGGAGCGGGCAGCTGGCTGGGGTGCAGACATCGAAGCGCCAGAGGGCGAGCCTGAGCTCGAACGTGCAAGTATGGAGCACGTCCTATTTAGGGTGCACAGCCGACTGGAGTGAGACTCAGTAGGTGCATGAGGCGTGTGAGGAGCGCACAGGTACAGGAGACTCTCAAAGTGCCCCTAAAATACTAAATACCTCCGGGGTTCCCCCCGTATGCGTCCATCAGCAATAAAAGCCCCCGGATCGTTATCACTCTTCCTAAAAGTGCACGCAAGGGCGCACAAACCGAATGGAGATGGGATGAAGATGACTTGGTGCCGAACCACGCTAAAACCCATGCCTAAATAGCAAGAGAAGCAGCTGTTCGGAATCAGGTCGCAATTAGGATACTGGATATAAACCGCCTCACGGATAGCTCTGTAATGGCGACCGGCGAGGAAGGCCGAATGCTCCGGGGCAAAAGGTAGGAACTATAGTATTGCTTAAAATAAGTGTTTGGATTTAGGGTTGTAAATAGTTGAAAACTTTGCAGTTGCAGAACTATGCAATTTAGTGTGCAAGACAAACTAACTCCAGGTCAGCTAATCTGAACATTTTTTGATGTACACTAGTTGTGTCCATGGCTGGTAAAAGAGAATAATGTTTTGGTAGCTCGAATATGATCACTGTGCTTCTGCCATCTGTTTGCATCCATCATGTTTCTGAATACTTAATGCCTTCACAGTCTACAGTGCTCCCTCGTTTATGGTGGGGGTTACGTTCCAGAATCACCTGCGATAAATGAAAATCCGTGAAGTAGAGACGCTATATTTATTTAAGTATTTTAGTATTTTAGCCGTAGATCTTGCAGAATGTTTGGGAAGCATCGTAGGGCTTGAATGAATTCAGTCTATAATGAAACTTTCACAAACAGCAAACACAACAACAACTGCAAATAAAAACTTGTCATGTCAGCAAGTAGCGACTCAGGCAGCCGATGCTCTAGACTTACTTCTCGTTTTTGGTGAGTATTCATCTGCTGAGTAAAAACGCTATTGTAGTGTTTTTAACTGTTGAATAATCAAGCAACACGCTGAAGTAATGGAACGTTCTGTTTACTTAACGTATCATACATCACTCTGGTATCACACATGCTCCGTCTGTACTGTCGTATCCTACACACTGAGTAAAAACAGCTATTTACTGTAAATCGTAATATTTTATGATTTATAACATTCTTTTATTGTTAGAATTAATGTTTTTTTTAATATATTTTTATCTGTTTTGTGATTTTGTTTAATGTAAAAGTTCAGCAAAAACCCGCGAAACAGCAAAAATCCTCGATATATTAATACATTAATATTTTTTGAAAACCCGCGATGCACTGAGTTTTGTATGCACTGAATCTTTGCTACTTTAAATATACGAGAATTCTTTTGAAATATGCCAAGTTTTATTTGTAAATATGCACACCAATTTTTTTATCCTGTAAGAGTAAAAGAGAAGCAACAAGATGTAAAGGGCTGATACCATCTGACACTAAGTAGCATGAAAATATGGCGTGATGACATCACAAATATGCAAATTAGCCCATTATTGCAACTTTACATTTTCTAGCCGTAAAGACATGCACATAGTGTCAGTGACATTACATAGCACCTTCTTTAATATGCTGAGAAGTGTTAAAATGCTGTGGATCAGCTCCTGTAATGAAAATCATAACCCTGATTTATGATTAATAGACTCAACTGAACCCCTCAAAATGAATCACTGTTGCTAATTATTGTGTAAATGCATTATAATCAATTTAAAGCTAAATGGTTTGATAATTAATATGTGGTAATTACTTGAGCTAACATTAACTTTATCACCTGGTTATCAAGTAAAGAGTGCAATGCAGAATTAAAGACCAGGAGTAACTGATTGTATCTGGAAATCTGAGTTTCTATAATTAGCAACTTCATAGTTAAGTAGTTTTACAATTAGATCCTTTCTTGCTGTTATTCAAGTGATTATATGGGTGGTATGTGGGGGGTTTTTTTGTCCATCTTTTTAAATAATTGTCCTTTAGCTATTTTTGACATATAAGCAGGTCTAGAAATCATTTATTATTGTATTGGTTATTACTCCTAGATGCTGTAACTGTGTACTTTTGTTAGACTGCATTATTAAACTGCTCACAAAAATGTATGAATATTTCATAATTTTTGTGAGCAGTATATATGTTTTCTGGTTGCCTCAACCTACTTGACTTCCACCAAGAGGAACCTATTAATCACAGATTAAATGATTACTGGGTGAGCCAAGTCTTCTGAGTAAGAGCATAGCTGGCATAGCCGAGGTGAAGCTAATGTCGTATGTGTGTTAGGGAATCCAGTTGGAAATACCGGTCCAATAGTATTATAAAGAGTGTTGTAATTTCTTGTCATTATAATTTATAATGTTAACTAGCTGGTCTACACTGGGTTAGTCCTATGTTTACGGCCGTTGTGTTGGTTCAGTGTTGTGAAGAGAAGTGAAGTGGAGTTTTCAATGTAGCATATTTATTGCGCTAGGCAGGATATATGGTGTTATGGCCTCAAAAGGACTGCACTTAAAAAGACACTAATGCAGATGTGAGAAGAAAATGCTTGCAAGTTGAAGTGCCTCCTGTTTTTTTTTTGTGGTAGATCATAAATGGCTGCCGTCAAACCTTGCTTAGTCTGCAGGCCCAGCCCCAGTAACAGGCTTTTAAGCAGTGTGATGGTATTACTGGTTTTATTATAGTGCCAGTACATGAACAGTGCAAACAGTGCAGAATTACACTAACGCGAAACACATTTTCCAGGCCATCTGATGTGTATTGCTAAAAAAAATACATTTACATTTAATAACTCCATCACCCATCAGGTTGTTTCATTAAATTTTTACTGGACCTTAGAAGTTGAACACTGCAGGCATCACGCAACATATCACATGCTCTGAAGATAGTGTACGGTTTGCTATTTACACCTCTTTTAGAAAGATTCCTTTGTGTTAAATACTTGATGTATTATTTCACCACTTCACATGATGTGCATTTTAACCACACTGTTCACAAAGATTAGGGGATATATCAAAATTTATATGAATCAATAAAAAAAGCATTTGATTTAATTTCATTGAACAACATAATCAGAAAAGCAAATGAAAAGTCAAAGAAAGTTGTTTGATTACGCAGATTAGATGTAAATTCAATTAGTATTCCATCCAGTAACAAGTGACATATTCACGGGGGTGAACAGAAGCTTGTTAAATGGGAAGATAGAACCACACATTGTTCAGTAGTGTGTATGGAAATTTCAGGATGTGCACTTTTAAGATCAGAGATACTCCAACACATTTAGCTTTTTACATAGTGCATTTCACCAATTCAATAGAAGTTTATTTGCATCTCATTATCATTATTAAATTAATTTATTTGACTTGTGTTTGCTTTTCTGATGTTCATGTTTAATAAAAAGTGAATATCGTTTCATATTCATTTTGAAATATGACTTTTGTGAGCAGTGTAGTAAAATTACACATCGTTTGTCACACTTTCAGAAACTTTTTTTTTAATTCAAAATGAAATGATGAGCTACATTAACAAAGAGGGTGCTAACCCTAGGGTGCTTGAGGAGGGCAGAGGGTTACCATGTGAGCCACCGCTGTGAATACTGCTTATACAGTGAGCGTGTTAATATGCACTTAATAATCTGATCATAACTGGATTAGGCATGTAACCATCCTACTCTGATTTATTTGATTGGAGTAAGTTCTAGAAATCATATTAAGAAATCTGAGAAAGAGAGCTGGATTATTCATTTTACAGCACCTCGATCTGATTTCACTTGATTTTCGGTCTGTGCATGCGCAAAATGTAAAAATAAAGAGTGTAAAGCAGTCTTAGAAGTGGCTAGCAGAATTAAAAATGGTTGCCAGGCCCACTTATAATAAGGCTTTACTTCTTTTGGGCTTGTTTCCTTAGATTTGTTACCTGTTTCTACTATGGGATGTGGCATCCCTGACATTAAATGCAAACATCTTTGACATATTTTAGACATATTTGTGGATACATAAACACTGCTCACAATAACTAGGAGATTTCATTTTGGGAGATTTCATTTTGAAGTTTTTTGAGCAGTATATTTGGGGAGCATACACATTCATTAAATTGTGAGTTGGACGTCACATCCTTTTGTGAGATTAAAGAAACTGCATATTTTGAAATTTCACTTGTTAATGTGTTTCATACTCTCACCTGTCACTTTAAGTTTAACTTATTAGTACTCCTGTTTGCCCTTTGGATTTGAGTTACTATTGACTTGGCAGCACAGTGGGCTGACCATACCCCCACCATGGTGAGCTCGACTCTGCTCTCCTCAGTCCACTCTGTATTATCTATGCATTGTATTATTTTTGTTCATAATTGTTGAACATTGCATTGCTAAACAGTCATACACTAAAAAGCCAAAAGTCTGAGGACACTCAAATTGTATCCAAAACCCTGAAGTCCGCCCTAATTTGCTGCTTCAACAGCTTTACGTCTTTACGAGAAATCTTTCCATTAGATTTTGGTACATGACTGTGAGGTCAGGCACTCACAATGGACAATAAGCCTTAGTTCGCTGTTGCCATTCCAATAAATTACAGGATTAATGTCAGGGCTATGTGCAAGCCAGTACTTTAATAAAGTTGTCAAGCTATTTCTTTATTACTTTGTTTTAGGAGGGCAAGGGTATTACCGAAAGTTGATGAACAAACATATTGAAGGTGTGAATTAAGGAAATGTTATATTGAGAGAAATTTTAAGAGAACTAGCTGAGAGCTGAGTTTTTATCCACACTCTGTGCAGTATAAACCAATCAGGTTTTTAACGACATACAGGCAGAATTAAGTTGATTATCTCATCACAACAGCACATGTTAAATTGGTATATCACACTATAAATGAACGGGCATTTCTTATAGCTGATGTCATGTCTTGTGTGAAGCAGAATTGTTTTGGAATGAAGACCTGTTTGACTATAAAAAGGACAGATAATTATGGCTGAATGATTTGGTCACTGGTTCTCCTAAACAATAAACAGGGAATCTGTAATCTCCTAAACAGGGAACCTCTAGGTCCAGGCATTCATGTTGCTGATAATATGGCATGTAACACCAACCAACACATTGCTACAGATCAAGTGGTTTTAATGTTTTGGCTGTTCAGTGTCCAGAACCTAGTCTATGTCATTTTAAGTCACTAGCTAATTAAATGAGATTGTTTTCAAGAATTATCAAAGTTCTATTGGTTGTATGGTTTTAGGTTTAAACCTAAGCTCCGGTGTCTGTGTAGAGTTTTTCATGTTCTTTGAGTGCCCCACAAGACTGTGGAATTTTCCAGATGCAAATATCCATTGTAATATTTCTCTCTCTCTCTCTCTCTCTCTCACACACACTCACACACACAGGCAAACATGCAAACACAAAGATCTATACTGCCTCTGGTCTGTTATACTGACACAAGTCCTCAGCAGCTTAGGCACTTTATTACGAGTAATTTGTTTACACACACAAATACACACTCCATAAGTAGTTGTTTAGAACATTCGTTCACTGTATTCATGAAACTGTGTGGAACTGATCCAGGTACTCTGGTTGTCCTTTGCCTCCAAAATAGTGATGAGCTATTTTGTAATATGGTATAGTACGTGACTGCATGGTTTGTGGAGTAACATGGGGGGTACCTCAGTGTTATAGTGTCATCATTCACCTAGCTTTAATGGTACCAGTGGTGAAAAGACAGAAGTTAGGATGTGCTCCATGAAGGTATGGCACCATTAAGGGCAAGTGGGTGCCCAATCAAAATATTGGAAAATAATTCTTAGATCTGTGTTCCACCTCATCAGGTGCCTCTTGGGGTGGAAGCAAAGTCTGTTTGATGTCTGATGCCTGATGCAGACCAGAGGATTCTCCATATTACAATTAGTAAATGGATTGTGTGCTGAAGTTTGCAATGCAACAAAGACGATATTATTTTACCAATAATTGTGGTGCAGTGCATGTTCTCTGTAATAAACCCACTTCATGAGCGGTTCGGCTGATTGTGCTATAGTATTTGAGGTTTCAAAAAAGGCATTGAGCAACACATGAGATCATTCAGGAGAGATTTAGAATAAATCAGTTTATCTTTTCTCCGTCTCCTATTTTTTCACGTACTTACTACCGTGGAGTTTGGTCCTAGATTGTAAGCACAATAGTCACTAAAGGTTCTGTTTAACGGTTTAACAATTATTTTTTGTTTAGCAGTACCACATGTGGGCACATCCATTTCACAACCAGAGAAACCAAAAAACTCTCGAAAAAGGAAATTAAACCGATTTTTATAGCAGCAGCACAGGTTTTTTTCTGAAGCTTGTGTATCAGAGGTACATTCAGTTCACTAGTTACAAACACAAGTCTGTGGAATGTTCCAGAGTCGCATCGGAGTAAACACACACAACTAGAAGCATGCATCTTAATCTCTGTCTCTTTCTCATACACAGAGACAAACGGTCTACACATGTCCTCTGTCTAACTGACAGAAATACTAGGGGATTAGTCATGAGCATTCATTCATAAACATAATAGATATCAGGAAAACATTATTGTGTAGGTCAAACACACACATAGATGAATAAAGATAAAGTTAGTATGCTAACCATCTGGTCTTGTGTTACACCATTTTGATCTTAGGTAAGGGATACAAACAATCATATAAAGAACACGCAGAAGAAGCTTTCGGTATGTGGGGGTATATATGCGTCATTAATACGCTATTTTGTGCTTTGTTTTCTTTTTAAAATACTAAATACATGACATGTATCACTGTGTACCTGTTAGGCACCTCTTTAGCAGTACCATGGAACACAAGGCTATATTTAGTTTTTTTGTAATAGTGCAGGGTAAGACAGTGGTTTGTTGGTAGAACAGTCATTGTACAGTGTTTGTTTATTTGGCACCTAACAGCACATAAGTTTAAGCTAATGGGTTTGTTGCTAACATTGTGCTCCACAGTTTGTGTTTGGGCCATTTGGTTCAGTTCTTGCGTGTCTGGTTATCTGTCTGCCTGTTCGCATATGCACATGGCAGATGTCATACTAGAGCATTTTCACTTTTACATTTAAGTTTCAGCCCCTCTACTTTTCCCACATACCTGTCTTTACTATTTAACTATTTAAATTTGGTTAAATGTAATAGAAAACATAAATTCAGTGAAATAGTTTGTTTTATGTCTGAAAATGTGGTAAGTGGCAAGGGGAAGCCAAGTGATATTTGTTGTGCAGTATTATATATACAGTACAATATTGAGTCATAATACATTTTTATTTCTTTACTTGTCCTTTCATTCATTTTCTATCCTAGTCAGGAAAGTTGGCGCCTAGCCAGTGGCACAGGGCCCAAGACGGGAACAACCCTAGTCAATGCGCCAATCCATCAGAGGGCACCTACACTCACACACTTTTGCATGCTAAGATCACTTCAGAGGCACCAGTTAATCTAACAGGCTTGTCTTTGGAAGATGGGAGTAAACCAGAATACCCAAAGTAAACCCACGCAGACATGGGGAATCCGATGTCAGGTTCCACTGAGGAATCTTGAAACTGTAAGCCAACTGTGCTAACTGTCTCATTCTGCTCTCTTGCACACTCACAATAAACAGAATGGACGGGTAAAGCAATACATTCTCTGTTCAACCCTTCTCGTTTTTCTTTCCTCAGTTCAGTCCCTACTTTGTATAGTCTTTGAGATAACGAGGCCTGACTATTAAACTTAGCAACAATTGTTTGTTGGCCATCTGTGTGTCTGTCCTGGGACAGTCACTGATGTTGGTGTCCCGTTTTCCTTACGTAGGTGCCGCTGGATTCTCTGCAAAACTCTACCGTTTCCCAGTATGATTTCATATGATCTGTGATTGTTTTGATTACCGTTTCTGGCCTCCAGACAGTCTTTGGCACAAAAAGCTGGACTCTTACTCAGTCTGCCTGTTCCAGCGCACACAGATCCTTTGCTGTTCGGTTGTAGTATTAAGCCTGCTGTTGCTGGTGGTCTCTCAGTCATTGGGTGGTCTGTAATTGATAAAAATAGCCCTTTGTTCTCCTACTAAAAAGTCTTTAAGTTGGACTTGTGTATAAACTTTGGCTTGATGCATTTCAGTGGTCCAGTGTAGCCAGGTAGGGGTCTCAACAGGTTTTTACATTCTTCATTATCCTCTTATCCATTTTAACGCCGGACTGCTTTTCTGTTGCTTTGGGGGTAACCATTATATTTTATTTAATCACATTTCAGTGATAAATGTATTATATAATGTGAACAGCTTTGTACTGCTTTAGAGCAGAACTGTGCTAATGACAGCTGTTTTCCTTCCAACTGTTCCCAGAGTCACTTTCCCGCCTGCACTTACTGCTGTGTATAATGTGTTTTGACTTGCACAAAACATTGTCAATTAAGACCTGCATGTCATGCCTGAAGTCATTTACATCCTTTCAGGTGTGTTTGTTTGTTTTGTGTGTGTGAGAGAGCAATTGGTGGGGAATGACTTTGGATCTTTGCCCTGGTGTATTTTCTGATCTTGGTGGTAATGTGGTCTTTGGCGGTGTAATGGTATGACCCAGTTTACATTTCAGCCAAAGGGATTAGATTACAGCATGTTTTGTGAAGACATTGGAGTCATTTAACTTTATACATTCCTGCTAAACAAGCACTGGAATATATATTTTATTATACCTGTCAGTAAAGTCTGTGCTACTGTAACACCAGAAAAGAAAAACTACAGCTGTCAAACTGTGACATACTGTTGCATCAGAGCTAAATAAACACACACACACACACACCCAGCAATAACATTATTACACCTGTTAATAAACTGAGAGGCTCTGTAGCTCTAGAGCTGAATTGATCAAAACAGTTATTGATTATTGATGTTCAAACTGTGAGTTCAAATTGAGCAAAAAAATGTATATCATGCATCACTCTAGCAAAAGTATTACAGTTGCTTTCCATTATTTTCTATGGGAGACGTGCTAACTCATCCCTGTATGTTTTCAGAATACTACAGCGGATCTATTAATTTTCAAATTGACTTTCTTGTCTGTTATTTGAGTCCTAGAGTGTTTTCTTCCACTCACACTCTATACCTGTCTACTGTATTTTTGTCTAGTAATAAACATATCAATCTAGGCTTCCCAGGATTTTATGTATTGGTCCTCATTGTCACACCCAGGGACTGCTCACGTGACCACACCCGGCCTGCATCACCGACCTACTGATTACACACACCGGTTCGCAATTTTCCATCAGTGCTCATCACCACCGCCTACGTTTGTATGCTATTTCCTACCATTGCCGACTTTTGTCTGTTTTTCCGACTCCGCCTTCGCTCTCGCCCTGTTTAGTCCTTACGCTTCGTCTGTGTTTCGACCCTGGACTGGTTTCTGGTTTTTTGAGTTTTGCCTGTCGTCTGTTATAATAAACGCCTGCTTCCAGCACGCCGCATTTGGGTCTGCTCCTTATACCACTCGGCGCTACACTCATAAGGCTTCTTCCTCATAACAATTGTGTACACCATACAAATAGTATGGTATTAAATACACTGATATATTTTTGTTTGCTGTTACACAAAGACGCAGTCCTTCTTATTATGCTTGTTTCTACATTTACCACAAAAGGGAGCTAATTCTTAAATAGAACATTAACTGTGATCATGTACCATTATCGTGCTGTCAGCACAGGTAATTCACCTGAGTAGTAACATCTAGTCATCATACTTATATGGAGCAGAGTGCCAGGCAATTGTTGCTCAGCATTCAGACTGTATCCTTATGCCATGTGTTTAAAAATACTTTGTATTTAATAAAATGTTCTCTACCTGAAGCTGTGCTGTTGACTATCACTACAACTGCTGTACTACAATAGATAATGGATCTGTGTTATGGGTTCGTACTTAAATAAACTTCATAATAAGGGTTAATAATCATATCTGGCTTTTTCATGTGCGGGGCTATGTGGTTAAACACTTTCTCCATTTTTATGAATGCAGGACTGGGCGTCTGTGAAATTAACCGTGTACCGGGTGCAGTATTTTTGTTTTCAGTGACAGTAACCTGTGCAGTGTGCTGCACCTTCTCACATTAGAACATCATGTTCTGAGTCTTAGTCAGCTTGTACAGTTTCAGTGTAATTAAGATCTAAATATGACAAGTTGATCCTACAAGAATCTTAGTCCAACTTCTTAAAACTATTTCTTTACACTGGTAAGACAAAAACCTTTTAGTATCAAATTAATATCACTCTCCTGACTTACACTGCTATTTATGGCTCCTCCTACTTATGGCATCTAATGGCTTTATAGCAGTCGTCTCTAAATCCATCAAAATGTCATGAACACTGGAATTCATGCATGGCTGCACCTGTAAAAGAGTGTGTGAGTGTGTGAGTCTGCGCGTGATTGATGTGTGCGAGTGCTGTTTTTATTGCATTGTGGACCAAATATCCCCACAAGGACAAAAAGTCTGACAGCCTAGTTGACATTGTAGATACAAAGGAGAATATCAATAACATTGAATGACCTTATTAACAAAATATTCCCAAACACAAAGTTACAACGCAAGAAATTGCCTAGCTGGTCTTTTGAGTAGATGGTTGAGGGTTCACATCCAAGAGCTACAAAGCTGCCACTCTAGTCATCCCTCTGGATGGCTCATAATTCTCAGTTGCTTGGATTGTACCTTGTTAGAACTGTATTGGCTGGAAGTAATTTCAGAAAGCAAAATCTGCTGAATGTAAAGGAGAAAGGCAAAGGTTGGTGTGCAAAGTTAACATGTTTAAGCTGTTGCACCGGGATTCCCTCATTCACCGCCTTACAAGCTTAGTAACTCACTTATTCACTGCCTTCCTTACTTTCTGACTGACTCATTCATTACATGACTGACACATTCACTTTCAAACAACTGAAATGGTAAACTAAAGAATAAGTCAGTAGTTAGATGCAATCTGAGAGTGTAGATATGATGGTGTAAAGGAGTGAACGAGTTAGTTAGAGAGCAAGAACGGTTTAGATTAGATAGTGTACAAGGGTAAAGGAGAACGAGACATTAAAGTTGGAAATTGAAATAGTGATCTAGAAATGAAAGGTGTAGCAAGTGAATGAATTAAGAAGTGAATGAAGTGCACTCAGTACTTGATGCACTCCTCAATTCATTCACTCACTAAAAGAGGGAATGATGGAAGAAGTAAGTGGGGGATGCAATTAAGTAAGTCAACAAGATGAGAGCGATCACTCCATGATACTGCGTTCCCCTGATATTCATGCCAGTCTATTTGGACTTTAGCACAACTATCCATAATCACCATGTACTCCTTCCCAAAAAGTGGGTTCCTGGCTGCTACCCTTCCCAGAACACCATTCAGAACAAGTTTCTTCAGACTGTAGCAAGGTCAAATTGGCAACTTGATGAAGCTGCCTTGTACTGCTCTTACTCAAATATTGCAGGCAAAGTACTATATATGGTTATTAGACCATTGTATAAACCATGTATATTTAATATGATGGGTGGCCTAAAACTTTTGTACTATATATCATACATACATGCCTTTCAGCAGCAATGCGGACCAGTACAACAAACATGGATACACTGATGGGACAAACCATTATGACCACCCACCTAATAGGCTGTTGGTCCTTTGTGTGCCACAGAAACATGATCTGGCTCTGATCTGGCAGGGCATAGACACTGGCAGTTGAACGCTTGAGTCCTGCAAGTGGTCAGACGGAGCCGCCATGGATCAGACGTGCTATCAGTCTTTATCATGTTCCTTAAATATTCCTGAACAATGTGTGCAGAATGACAAGGCACATTATCATGTTGAGAAAGTCCTTTAACATGAAGGTGTATACTTGGTCTATAAATACTGTATTTTTAGGTTGGTGTTTTCCGATTCATAGTGGCATTCACATGAATGCCTACACAGAGACAATACTAACAATACTTTCATCATATTTTTAGGAACTGGTTAACAATGCAGTAACCCCCAGCTAATATTCTGTTTCAGATGGCAAGAGGTGGAGGAATCAGCAGGATCCCATTGGAACATTTGCCCAGCGTCACCTGACCTACTGGAAGGTGAGAATATAAACATACAGTCACTCTGTTTACTTCACTATATAATTTTTATATTCAAAATTTGTATATTAAATATTGTATTTATTTATACTATTGTCTTATTTTGTAGTTTTGTTTTTTCTAAAGTGTAATACTTTTCATGATATTGCATAATCGTTAATTTCTTTAAGTCTATATAGTATTATATTTCATTTTTTATATACAGTACATATTTATAAATATGTCATCTCTATTTAATTTAATTCATATTTTTTTGTATTTTCATTTTCAATATAGAATAGAAGAATAGTTTTTATTTGGGGTTGTAAATTTGACTTTGACTTCACTCACATGATCTTCCACACATGCAGGAAAAAAATTATAGTGCTTCTCAAAACATCATGAACATATATCCCTTAAAACCTTACTCTTAAATCATGTTCAAAGGAGCAGAAAAAGAAATATGAAGGCGCACATGTGCTTCCTACTGCATTTCTAGAGCTTCCTTTAATGTAACTAATATGTGACTATGAAATTGCACCAGATCCAACTGATCACATGACTTCATTAGTACTGCCAGGCTCCAGACTAGACATGCTTCAGACACTTTTTTTTACTACACATGTTTGAAAAATATACCACACACAAGAGTTAGTTCAATAATTAAGGAGGCTGGAAGCCTCTGAACAGTCTGTAGACAAAGTGTATATAACATAGTACAACAAAGCCTAAATCTAATGTACACTGCTATTAGAACAGGTTCATGTTCTAATATGCAACACACTGTAAAAATACTTTTGGTAATATTAAATTAGCACGTCATATTTTGAGGTGGTATGATGCTTAGTGCCTGTCACCACACAGCTCTGACAGTCCCCGGTTTGATTCTCAGCGCACATGTTCTCCTTATGTTTGCGTTTCCTCTGTACACTCCTTTTCATAGGTTATGCATTAGGTCAGCTGGTATTTCTAAAGTTTCCCAGTGTCACTGAGTGTAACTGGGTCCTGTCTAGTGTTGGTTCCTGCCATGTATAGTTTAATGCCATTAAGGCCCTGGCATGACCCTGAACTGTATTAGGCAGGTATGAAAATTAATTTGCTGTGGTTCGATAAATTATCAACTTCCAATCCAACTTATAACTATTGCATTCTCTTAGTCTGCAAGTCTGTAGTCGTATTCTCATTTTGTAACTGTATATACTAGTATGACTTGTGGTGTACATGGTCTGTACCATATTTGTATTGTAATAGATTCACATTTAATTTAAATAAGGGTGATAATTGGTTTAATAACGAGATCTCAGCTGGAGGATTAACAGTGCATAGTACTATGGAGTATGATAACGAGTAAACTATGAACAGTGTAGCATGCAGTATAATATGTAGGTGTGTCTTATATCCTTTCTATTTTGTAATAGGTGTGTTACATCACAGCAATAAAAGCAATTATTAATGGGAAGTCTTTTCTGACAGACTTTCTCCCACAGGTGTTATATGAATAGAAAATAATTTCATTATTCTTTCATTAATACTTCAGCATAATTGCCATCTATCTGAAATATGTGCTCTAACTGAATCACCTGATAACATTGTTTGTGTTGCTATTAATCATGTTTAATAATCATGCTGTGAATCTTAAACAGGATTGCATAAGTTTATACATCTTAAATGACTAAATAATAGAAAATCAATATGTGGTAAGAACTGTTAATATAAATGAAACTATACAATGTATTCTAAAAGTATGGGCTTTATGGCAATCTTTATTTTATCAGACCAGAGAATCTCACAGTCTGCAAGTCTGTAAAATGCTTTATTTTATTTATCTGTTTTACTGTGGAGAGGCTTCTGTCTCACCATTCTGCCATAAAATCTAGATTGGTTGTTTGCAGTAATGGTTGACCTTCTGGAAGTTTCTGCGGTCTGCACACACTATCTCTGGAGCTTATCCAGTATGATCTTTGGGTTCTTGGCTGCCTCTCTTACCAAGGCACTACTCTCTGATAACTTAATTTGATGGGGCAGCCAGCACTAGGAAGAGTCCTGTTGTTCCAAACATCTTCCATTTAAGAATTATGAAGGTCAATGTGCTCTTGGGAACTTACATTGTAACAGAATTTTTTAGCCTTCTCCAGATCTTTCCTCTTCATGGCTTGGTCTTTGCTCTGATATGCATATGTTAGCTGTGATACCTTTTATATATAACTTTCCAAATCATGTACAATAAACTGAATGGACTACAAACAAGGTTTGGTAGCAAAGTGTCTGAATACTTGTCAATGTGAGATTTTCGTGATTCCTCTTTAATGAATTTGCAAACATTTCTAAAATTCTGTTTCACAGATTTCACAGTTTCACTGTTTCTGTTTCACTTTCACATTGAGGGGTAATAAGTGTTGGATGATGGGGATGTTTTTGTTGTTTTTTTTATTTTAGAAACACAACGAAATGTATAAAAAAGTGAAAGGGTATGAAAGCTTTCCAGATGCATTGTATATGAGAAATACTGCTTTAGCTATTTCTTCAATACCGGTGCACCACAGTATCCTTTATCCTTTGAGTCGCTGTATCACATGTAATGCATAACATATACTTAATGTGGTGTTTGCACAACATTGAGGTTGCATAATGTGTTACAGAATGCATTGTGAATTTTACACAATGGATACCTCTATGCACTCAAAGCAAAAAACACAAAAACAGGAATAAAAACTAGAGCTGGAAAATTACAGCTAAGGAATAGACACATGTGCAAAACACCAGTGATTGACCTGAAGATCGTTCCAAATGCACGTCATGGAAATGCCCAGATTAATCCCTTAAATTGACAGCATGTGCAAGAGGCCATGCACACAGTGCCTTTAACCATGCGCTATTCTCTACATTACGTTGTGTATGTTTGTAAGTTGATGTACTCATAGCAAAGCAAGGCAAAGCATCCGGTTATAGCCCTGTTTATACTGATTGCTAGGGCCAGAGCCTGTTTTGGCTGGTTTTGATCTGGATTTGATGGTGATGATGTTGATGACTATAGAGAGAGAGTCTCAGAAACCCATACAGACAGACAAGATAAGGAACAGATTTGTGTGACTGATATTAGGTGAGAAACCAACATAAGGTAAGATGTAATAAGAAAACTAGCATTAGGTAAGAAATAAGAAATGTAATTGGGTCTAAAAAGGTTTCTAAGACCTTTAAATTGAGAGCAGTCGGATCTTCCTGTCTCTGGTTGGATTGTCAATTTGCCATCAACTGCATGCCACACACAAAGATGCAGCACCGCTGTGATCGATCAACTCTTACATTGTACTGCCTAGTTGTGTACTGTATCTGATCCATATTTCATTAGAATAATAGTAATTAGGAGACACTCTGCCTGTCAAATTGTTTTAGACACCTTCCATTTCTAAATATTTCATTATATTCCTGAAATGGTTTGCAATATCCTATTTGCAGGCACTCTCTTAATCATAAAAAAATGATCAAAAGCACTCATTATACACTGACATGGTCCTACTGGCTAATCTGGAACTGAATATCATTTTCCCACCATAAAAGAGCTGTATCTGAGCTGGATAAAACTGTTACAGTAGCAGAAACAAAATTATGGTTATCTGACCTGTTCTATTAGGGTTTGGTTTATCAAAAGTGGGATGTTCAATTTAATCCAGTTCGTCAGTGTACAACTGTATATTACTTATAAGTGTATTTAATTGTATACTTAAGCTTATTTTATATACAACCAAATAAATATTGAGCTCTACTTAGTCTTCTTTCTCATCACCAAACATGTCATGTTTTTGGAGGCTCTGTCACAGGTAATTCAGTGAGGTACTGACTTCATAGTAGATAGATTCTGATATTTATAAGTAGGTTGTGGGTTTTAATCTTATACCATTCAGATTTGTTAAGCAGAACTAGCAATCCAATGCACAATTTTGGGTTCTCTTCAAACCATAGGAATGACTAAGGCATATTGTGGTGAACCATATGCCAAAGCTGTGGTCACCCACTTTATAACCAAAGTAAATCCTAAAAGGAATGTTTTAGGGATTTGAATGTCAACTCACCACAAAAGAATTTGGACTAAATGCATCTCCTGGTATTGTGCTGGTGGAAAGGCTATCAGCACTTATATATACTGTACACTGAAAATGCCCCTCATTATTGTAAGCAGTGTACGTGGGCACAGCTTTTCAACAGAATAGAAAATAAGCTGTGTTTACACATCAAGTTCTTGTCTGTAACTGACAGAGAACTGTTACTTAAGACTAAAAGCTTCTACTTTAAAAGTAGAATAAGAATTATATAGTTTGCAAAAAAACTAAATTCACTACCAGCTGGTTCCTCTCTGTTCCAGAAACTCCTGGTTCAGTTTTGACCTTAGACAGTGTGGAGTTTGCATGTCCATATGGGTTAGCACCAGTTTCCTCCCACATCCCAAAAACATGTGCTAGGTTAACTGTTAAACTCTTTTTTTGTAGGTTAAACTCTGAACTGGCTTGATGTGAATGTGAGAGACTAGCATCGATGTAGCTATGATATTATTCTGTCTAGGCTGACAAAGCAACAATACATAAAATAAACTAAATGATCTATTACAGACAGCAATTGTATTTACATTCACATGCATACATAAACTCAAACAAACTGTAAGGGACATGAAACAGTACTGATTTTTAATTACGTTTATTACCAGCTGTAGCCATGTGTTCATTGTATTTATTTACTTACTGGTTTTGAGTTTCCCTAAGTCTTCCTGGGATTTGCATTTGACACTATAATTTAGATCAGAGTTGTCAGTAATGTGTGTAATCTGATGTTGTTACAGGTTATTTTCCTAATGTACATATGTCTATTGGGGATTGTGGAAGGACAGATACTTGCAGAGGACAAAGAAAAGTCGCAATCCACTTTATTGATGGCACAGAAAGAGCAGAGTCATCCTCCATGGACTGCACTTTTTGGTAAGGTACCTGGCTAAGCATGGTCTCCTTTTCTTTTCTACCAGATATGACGTGCATGAAGTGTAATATTTGGGAGCACTTTTGAATACTTCTATATTTAATATGAATCAGGGGCATATGAGCTTACACATCACAGGACCAGTCTTGATTGCTTACAGCTGAAAGTACAGCATGAAAACATACACTCACTGAGAACCTTATTAGGAACGCTATACTGATACAGGGTTGGGTCTCTGTTTGCACTTAAAATAGCCTCAGTTCTTCAGGGCACAGATTCCACAAGATGTTGGGAAGCATTCCTTTGAGATTCAGCTACATCAGCTCCATGTTGACATGATTGCATCACACGATTCCTGCAGATTTTTCAAGTACTTTCAGGCTGCAAATGTCCAATTCTACCGCATGCCAAATGTCTTCTATTGGCTTCAGAGCCATTCATATTATACCAGACGACTTTAGCTTTATTACAGTGTGCTTTTTATTAGTACATAATGCTGGATGTAGCCATTGGAAAATATGTTGTGGTCATAGGGGGTGCACATGGTAAGCAACAATACTCAAATAGACTGTGTCCAACAAGTGATAATTTATTGGTATTCCTAGACTGTTTACACACAACAGGTAGGCTAAACTGGCTCATGTTAAAGGCAAAATTCTCTACTTATATTTTCTTGTCCTACTTTTATAAAGTGACATTGAAATTGTGAAAAGTGCTATATAAGTAAAACTTATTTTATATAATTTTCAGAATTGTACAGAGCAAATAACCATAGCCTCAGTTCGATCCAGTGTGGCTATTCTGTATTGACCTCTCTCTGATGGTTGCCTCCATTTGCAGAACTGTCACTCATTTTTTGTAATCTCTAGAGGCTGTTGTGCTTGAAAATCGCAGGAGATCAGCAGTTTGCTTTGAGTTCTGCTCAAAGCAGCCCATCTGACACCAACGTGTATTTTCATGATTCTGTTGGGTGATGTAAACATTACCTGAAGCTGATGGTCTGTAGCTGCAATACTTTATGCTTTGAACGTCTGCCACAAGAGTGGCTGATTAGATAATTGCGTGAATGAGTAAGTGTACAGATGTTCCAAATAAATTGCTCAGTGGGTGTTTTTGTAATGCACATTCCTTACACATTTCAATACGTTTTAGGATTTCTTCAGTCTAATGCATGCCTTCAACAGAAATATAAATCGTTTTTTAATAACTGAATAAGCAGGATTAAAATGAAATTACATATTTGTTCCAACATCACGTAATACATTAGTCATTAATTTATATTAGATGTTTAAAAGTAACTGACAAATGCATGGCAACTAGGTATATTTAAAAACAAACAGCCCACTGAGCTAAAAGCCTGAGATAATCAGTGAATATCATGGTCCATCAATGTGAATGTCATACATTAATTTAATATTATGTGAAAGCAGTCATCCCTCAGGTTCATATTCAGTTTAAACAGCTTATCTGGTGTGTGTAACAGATAGTAAGGGTATGATAACATAGTTATTATGGTTAGATTTCCATACAAGGGTGTGTAAAATACTTACATGCTCACAGGTTTGATCTGTGGGGTCTTTCCCTCGGATGCTGCTGACATTATCCATTAGAGTGGTTGTGCTTTTACCCAATAGGATAAATCATTTAAACAGTAACAGATTATGATTAGAAGTTTTGAATACACGATTATGTTCTCTACTGAATAATTCCAAATGTCTTTGTTTGGATAGATGAGTCTTAAAGTCAATGTTGATTAAATTTGTATTGATGAGCATTTTTAAGACCTCCGTGGACCATTTCCATATAAAGTCTGAGAGCAAAAGGTAGGGGAAGCTGAGCGGCATGCTCTACTAGAAAGAAGATGATTTAATTGTGGAGCTTTTTCATAGTTTATTTCCTGAAAGAATTTTTATTCACAAGTCATAAAACATTCTGGTGGTCCCTTTCCGTCATCTTTCGACCACATCGTTGATTAAATTTTCCTGTAAACTGGGATTTTGCCACTGCTGGTACACTTTGATAGACCTGCAAATAGAGCTATAAAACATTCAACAAGACATTCACTGCATTGTATCACCCCTTTTCAATCAATTAATCCCATTACACACCCTACCAGTATTTATAGCCTGATCATCCTTGTGCATCTTCAGGTGCCTGAAGTTCCTACAGCCTTAAACATGCATGGCGACAATTATTTGTGTGGTGAGCCTAATTTATTATGTTTCAGTCAAAGTCACAGCTTACTGTTCCTCGAAATAGTAAAACCTGAAACGGAAAGTAACATGGTCAGTGTGCTGTTCATCTTTCAGGGTGTATTGTCTGCTTAATGCATTCTGCATTTAAACTCCACACATCTCTTTTAAGGCGGACCATATATCAGTACAACCTGGCTTTCACACTTGACCCATACACTCAAACGTTTTGTATAAACAAGTTCTGGAACAACAGAGCAGGTGAAAACATGCTTATTTCTGCTGTGTGTTATACCGAGTGCTGTAGTGAATATGCATTCAGTGTGTAATTCTAATAAACAGATTGTGTGACGTATCATAGAAACACATTTCTCCTTTTGTAGGATCTGGCTGTAGATGAATAAGGTTAGTCTCAGGAAGCTTAACTGAAATTACTGCTTTCCTGTTGACAGGTTTTAACATAGCAAGTTGCTCTCTGAATTGTTTAATGAAAGCAGTTAGTCTGATTTCCGCCTCAGGGGAAATCCTGATTCATATTTTTTATTTTGTCCTCGATGGCAGGGTTGGAACGCTGTCATTATGTAGTGAAGCGTGACTTGGCTTGTCCTTACATCGTCTGAATTCTGGAAGTGAACAGCAGTTACTGTGTTTATTACAGTCACCCTCCTTGCTGTCAGAACTGATAAGCGCTGGAATTTCACACTGATTTGCTCTGAGGGGAAACGCACGTTCTGCTCTGCTGTCAGCTCTGAAAGTGTGAGCTCTGAGTCTTTTGAACTTCAACTGCTGCTAAATGTGTGTAAGGTATGCCTGTATCTTACAACGGGAGACCTGTTTTCAGTTTGACCAGTGACAGAGCTTACATTACACTTTATCATATGACATTATTTATTAGATTTTCTTTTCAGCTTTATAACTGAGCAGTGCTTGGTGTAACATTTTTTTAAAATTAATGACCCAATAAATGTTTCACTACATTTACTTTACTTACATTACTACGCTACTTTCTTGGTCCTCTTTACCCTTGTTTTTGCTCTCTTATGGTCAGGATCAGCACAGATCAGGTACTATTTGGGTGATGGATCATTCTCAGCAGTGCAGTGACACTGATGTTGTGGTGGTCTGGCGTTAATATGTGTTGTGCCGGTATGAGTGGATCAGACACAGCAATGATGTTGGAGTTTGTGAACACCTCAGTGTCACTGCTTAAGTGAAAATAATTCACCTACCAAAAATGTCCAGCCATCATCAAAATGTAAGGATTGAGCAGACGAGCTGCTGTCACTGACTTTTCTTTACAGCAGTGGGGACTAACAAGATATAAAGAAACTGAGGGACTACAGTATGCATTTGTAGAACTACAAAGTGACTCTACGTGGTGAAGTGAAGATGATAAAATGGACAATTTAGTGTAGAAATCTAAATACGTTCGGTGACTATATATGAACTGTATGGAATTTCATGTGCTACTGTTTGGGTATTGCAAAGTGTAGTGTGATCACTTTTACAGTAATGAGTAAAATTACTAGTAAATATCCCAGCAGTTTTTCTACAAACTATGTACCATTATATGCCATATATGCCAAGTTGCCACTGTTGGGTGACTGTTTACCAAGATCCACAATTGCTTATATAGTAAGAAGTCGCTCTGGATAAGGGTGTCTGCTGAATGCCAAAATGTAAATCCAACTACATTTTCATAGTAGCAATTAGTAATATGTAATGTATTGTTATTAGTAATCCTAGTAATTACCACAACAATGGTTGTTATTGTTGTAGTAAGGTACTGGTACACATTGAGGTACTGGATATGAACCAGAAGTTCCAGGGGTTGAGCCCTTGAGCAAGGCCTTTAAACCACAATTGCTTTGGATTATACCATCTAAAATTGCATCATTTGCAAGTCATCTGGGTAAGAGTGATCTTAATAGCTCAATATAACTGTTGTTACAGAACTTGACTGCTGGATTTAGTTGCACAATACATTAGAACAATAGGATCCCATCAATCCAGTGGATTTGTACAGTAATGGAGTTCCATCTGGTGGATAAGGAAAAATGTAAACAGACTTCATATTCTACTTGAACTTTAGATTAGATACATATAGCTGATGAAGTAATTAAGGCATTAATGTAGTTCTGTACTTAGATAGATATATAAGCTAAGGTTGATGAGCTGTTTAAGTATATTGTCTATTTATGGTACCATTATTTTATTCAGGACATTTAAGCTAAAATCATAAGATTCAGTTATGACTTTTGAACAATTTACTTAATTTTTAAGTAATTGTAGTGTGAGGTATTCTTTCAGGAAAACCAAACAAAGGAACCTTGGAAAAAGGAACACAGGGCAAATTTATTGAGCTGATGATAAAATGTTAAATCATCTTTGTTCCAATAATTGTCCCCACAGATCCATCCTTGGCAGAGGAAGGTGAGGCGTACCGGAGTAGATGGCATCATCCGCAAACGAATGTCGCTGCCACATCCCGAAAATCCCGCAAAGACCGCAAAAACCGAAAACGTCAGAGGGAACATCACAGTCCGGATTGCCGCCTGGAAAAGAAGCAGATGCGCGTGCGTGACCTTGGTCTGGGTTACGATTCGGATGAGATCGTCTTGTTTAAGTACTGCATGGGATCATGCATAAGTGCAAGGAGGAACTATGACGTGGCTCTCAAAGTGCTGACAGAAAATGGCAGCATCCTGGGTCGTGACGTCAGCACTCAGCCATGCTGCAGACCTACCCGCTTTGAGACCGTCTCCTTCATGGATGCCAAAACGAACTGGCAGACCATCCGCTGGCTCTCAGCAGCCAACTGCAGCTGTGTGGGGTGAAAGAGGAGAGGAAATGGCTGGGTTAAAAAAAAATCAGAACAAAACCAAAACTCCTGGATGGATGAGATGAGGATTTGCAGATGTCCTGTCTCTGGTGATGCCTCGGATCAAGAGCACACCTCCAGGTCAAGCACACAAGCCAGAAGCAGATGCAACAGATGTTCTGCCAGTAGGAACAGCAACAGGGAGATTATTAATGTTGAATGAAGTGGCATTTCCAGCTTGTTCAGTGAGAGTATTAGGAGTAAAGAGGGGATGCATGTTTGTTACCCTACGGAAACGGAACTGACTCATATGAGGACACTCAATCTATGAATGAAACACAAACCTATCTATTACTAGAGTGAGCAAATATGAAATTTATTAGCTAATCTACTGGGCAAGTGAATGCTCCAGTGTACTTGCTGGTCCCTTGTTTTGGCTACATCAGAGCCTCAACCAATGGAAGCTATACAACATTTATATAACATATAATGAATGCGCTAATAGGAAACTATACTGGTTTTCAGAATGCATCTTGGATTAAACCACTGCTTCAGAAAAGAGTAGCAAAATAGACTTGAGTATCAATGTTTGTCATGTCACCAGGGTATACAAACCAAAATAATTGGTCTCCTCAACTTCCCAGTCTTACAACACCCCCACCATGTGCACCACCCCTCTGCCAAATGAGGAGCACAACAGACCAGTGAGAGCCTTCATACAGACTTCTACATAGTGAATGACACCATATAAGGCAACAAACTACACTGTCCGTCTTGCCAGCACATCCAGAGGTCTACACGGGTCAGTGTTGCAGATGAAGGGAGATGATCCCTTATCTATCTTTTCATTAAACAAACACAGCCAACTGTGGTCAGGTTGGATTCACCACAGGGCGCTGCAGTGGTGGGCTTGAGAATTTATTTTTATTTAGCGCTGAATTATAACACAGAGTAGGGATTTTTGTTCAACACCACAAGGAAAATATACACCATTGAAAAAAAGTTAATTGCATAAATGTTGTTCTTCGTAGCTAGGACATATGCAGTGCTCCTTCCTCACATTTGTCCAAAATGAGAAACATATGTCCATATGCTGCCTATGACAGACTCTTAACGCTGGGACACAAATGCTGTCCAAAAAGCTTTCTAAATGGCTTCCTACGCTACACACTCTTACTTAGTGTATACCTTAATACAGTATAAAATAATCAGAAAACCTGGCAAAGCAGATTTCTTGGCAGCTGATTATAAGATTCACTTGTTAATGGTTTGGCATAATTTGCAGCAATATATCATATTCACATTTGTTCCCTGGAAAGTTTGTGCTGGTACACTGTATACGGAGACTGTAGGCTTGTGGTTTGCTTAATTAATGATGGTTTACGAGGTCATTTCTGAACCTTGTTTGATGCAGGTTAACTTATTAGAGCACCAGTCAGCATGTTAATTTCCTCACCTTATTACCTCATCGGCTATTCTGCATTGTTGATTTTATTTAATCATAGTTAATGCATGTTACCTAACTAAACTGGTTTTGAATGTAATTATAATATGATACACATCAGTGCTTAAGACTTATTTATCTGAAGTAGTCTGACTTCAGATTTAGGTACATTATGTAGGGACATCACATATAGAATCTGATGTTATATTTCTTAGCTGAAAGTGCAGCTGTGTAAAACGTTTTTGTGTCTATGAGCAACAGATTTCTTACACGATCTCCCTAAGATATTATTTTTATTATGCCTATCTTATTATATTGGAAAACACATTTTCAGTGTTCAACATGTCTCTCTTTAGGTGTTGATTGTTGTTTTGTTTTTGTTGTGGGGGTGTAAATCACTCTGCATTTTCATAGCAATTGCACATACAATGTTTTACTTCAGCTGTTGATTTTACAGCCTAGGTGCTTGTGTGGCCCAGTAATTTGCAAGCCTGTGACCATGGTAACCCAGGTTTGAGTCCTGAAGGTGCTTTTCATCCAGGCCAATGATCAGAGAGCTGTGGCTGATGTCTGAGTGAGGGCAGGCTACACAGGAGTCACCCCAGGTGTTTTAACAGCAGGTAGATGGTCTTCCAGTTTACACGTACGTCCTGAATTTTGGAATAGGTCGCCAGACCTCCCTGTGTGCCTGAACAGGATATAATAGACACAAAAACTGCATTATTCCTGTTGTGTCGTGTTATTTGTAACAGGGGCATCACCAAACACACGCCCCAATAAAATGTTGCTGTGCCCCACTAAAATTACGATGGTAAAATGTCAGTTTTATCCTGAATTGATGAGCAGAACTGCAGGACATGGCATACAAACACCACAGGCACTGCATAACAACATTATGTTAATTTGTTCTTTATTACTCATCCATGACAGAGTAATACCCATATTAGTGTTAAATATACGCTACCATATAACAAGCTTATTTTTATACACAGTTGTGCCCCTACAACTGATTTGCAAGCTGAGGGGTACAGTTGAGGGGCACTCTAAATTGTGTGCCCCTGCAAGTAGTCTAGTAGTCTAGAAACACTCTGGATTTGTAACAAAACTTTCTTGTATTTACCACATAGTACCTCTCCTTAGTTTGCTATTTGTAAATGAATGTGGAGGAGGTGAGAATCGATGAGAGAGGACTAATTTATCAGCGAGGATGTAATTTAAAAACTAAAACATGCTTGTATTTTCAGTAAACATGCCCATATTATGTCAAATAATGATTCACTACGGTCCTGGCTAGACTAAATCTGAGTCAGTAAGCATTTTCCAAATTTGTTACATTTTTATTAGTAAACAGTAATTAAAGTCCATTCTTTAAATACACTCACCACCCACTCCATTAGGTGCACTTTCCTGTTTCTACATTTCTCCATTTTACAATATAGATGCTTACTGTAGTTATAAAATTACAGAGTGTAGTGTGCGTGTGTAACATCATGCCCCTCTTTTGTTACTGGCTATTGTGTCTGATCAGGGAAAAATTTGTGCCCCTGTTGTGCGTGATAATGGCTTGAAAATGAAAAGGTAGTAACTAAGAGCCTAGACATATATCAATCTGTAGGACCTTTTTGCCCAAAAGAATATGCATCAGAAACTGATGCTGTGATATGAAAATGTCATAGAATCACAAACATTATTGAGGTTCAAACTAAAATGATTCTCAAACTTTCGGGATGGCCAAATATAAAATTTAACCTGTGCTAATAAAAAACCAAATAAAGTTTGGTACAAAAAAACAAGTCAATGTGCCAATATAAAAATAAAATTATATATTAATATTATTGTATAATAATATAACTTTTATGTTCTGTTTCTGTCCAGGGCATTTGTATAACTCGTTCTTACAGTGTGTCACTTTCCACTTCTCAATTTTAGAACATTTTGTAAAAATAAATGGACACAATTCTTCCTTGTAGCAAATTAAATGTAGCAAATTAGTTTTCGGTGTCTGAAATTTTTTTAAATATCTTAAACGGACACAAGGTAAACAGGTTACAAACGTTTCTATTGAGCATCTGGGGCAGTTAGCAAGCAAACTAAACAGAATGGACCTGAACTGATTAAACATTCCACTATTTATTATCATTTTATAATCTGAACTAAACACAGAGAATCTGTCACTATCCAGTGTGCTAACTATCTGACTGGCAGTTTGCTAGTTTGTGTAGTGAGCTGTGTGTTTAACCATAGATTATTGTAATACACAGATTATTTGAAGCAAGAGCAATGTCATTGCATCTACAGCTTGAGTCAAAGACACAGGACATGTTGCATACTGTGTTTTGGACTTTTTGCAAAGGCTGTTGAGGTTTCTTTGTTGGTAGCGGGTCTCCACAGTCTTGGTTTCTCTGAATTTGGCCATGAGGGATGCAGCTGTCTGAAATTTGTGATCTTTCTGGGTGTCAGTTGCTGAAGTCTGCTGTGTTCCCCGGACATCAGAATCGTCAATTCCATCTTCAGCTACCTTGAAATTACTATGTTGATAACCACAGAAACCTTTTGAACCACAAGAGATATTGCATGGACTTCTGAGACAATTTTTGGTCTTATTTGATATGCTACATTTTCCCATTGGAAAAATGTGCCCTTGATCCAATATGGAGGCTTTCAAGATGGTGGGCATGTTCTGGACATAGCCTAAAAGATAGGAAGAGAGGAGAAGACCGATGGGGGGAAAGACCTTTAAGGGCAAGCCCATAATGTTGGATTTTTTTTGGACACCAGGGATCATCTTTGTCCATTATATGTGTTCCCCTGTGCCTTGTGAATCTTGGGTAAATAAAAGTATATACACTAGTAGCCATACCCTTCCTATACATGTTGGTCACCTCAGTAACAAAACAGAAAAATGAAATGAGACACCATGCACATCTTTTCTTTTTTTTCTGCAGGGGGGCGATTTTGTCCAGTTTTTTTGCTTTCACAAAGTAATTGAAGTATGTAACATTTGGAAGATTTTTGGAATTGTGTGAATCCTGTGAGCATGTAAAGGAGTAAGATGAAATTAACACATTTGGTTATTTTGAATTGTTCTGAAAACACCAAACAGTTGTTTTGTGTCAGAACAGTCCAAACAATAGCTACCCTTTCCCCCAAATAGATGCTGTGCATCTCCTGCTTTCTTTAAGGGGAAGGTTTAAAACTCCTAACTTATCTATTTATCATTGTTTTTGTATGTTTGTTCACATTATTATCAGATGCTAATTATTTATCAGCAGACTGCTATTATGAATTTATTACTCAGCTTATTGGGGATTGTACACATTACTGTACGTAAAAAAATTACAGGGAAGAACAGTGTGTTTTAGGTAATACCCAGTATGCAAAACACAATGAACCAAATCTATTGCACACACTGTGTGTTTACAGGTCATTTAGATTGGAATGCATCCAAACGCTGTTCAGTGTTGTGTACTATAAAATATCAAATAGTCATTGGAATTGTTATTGTTATTATTACATTGTATCATAAACCACTGTAAAGCATCTCTCAGACTCTATTTTTGTACATCACTCCTGTAAAGGAATAAAGTTTTTTTTAAAATATAA
The DNA here is from genome assembly GCA_034779995.1 of Parotocinclus haroldoi. Taxonomy (NCBI): domain Eukaryota; kingdom Metazoa; phylum Chordata; class Actinopteri; order Siluriformes; family Loricariidae; genus Parotocinclus; species Parotocinclus haroldoi. The sequence continues at coordinate 39,038 of JAUZST010003812.1, forward strand.
AATCTGTCATGTGCTGTTTTAGAAATAGAACCAGGCTAGAGTCTGAATTTAGTATGAGTCCAATATTCTTGCAAAAAATACACAGGCTAATAACTGTGAGGAAAGCAAATTCTTGTACCTTGTTGAATATGCTTCATGAAATAGTGTATATATTTCCACTTGTATTTAAATATTTTGCCTTACAACATTCAAAAAATGAGAATAAAGGCAGAAGTCTATATTACTAAAAATGTATACATAGTACATCAGTGCTTGCATTGTTGTTTGTTTACTTTATTATTTATTTATTTAACATCATTATCAACATCAGTGGCCATTCCAGCGACACACACAAGGATATGTCTATACACAAGGTTATACAGTGAAGGAAATAAATATTTGATACTTGGTCTGTTATTTTTATCGTAGGTACACTTTAACTGTGAGAGATTTAAGAGAAAAACACAGAAAATCACATTGTATAATTGTTAAATAATTAATTTTGTAGTGAATTTTATTGCATAAAATACTTAATTAATAAACTACCAACCAGCAAGAATTCTGGCTCTCACAGACCTGTTAGTTTTTTTCTTTAAGAAGCCCTTATATTCTGTTAAGCTTTTTGGTATGAACTCTACTCGACCGTGTTTGGAGGAAGAAGGATGAGTACAACACTTGGGCTGTGGTAGCCTAATGTTTAAGGTGCTGGACTCTGGACCAGAAGGTCCAGGGTTCAAATCCCACCTCTGCCAAGCTGCCACAGTTCGGTCCTAAGGTTGGCTCCTTAACCCACCATTGCTTAACTTGTAAGTCTGTATAAGTTATAAGTCGCTCTGGATAAGGGCATCTGCTAAATGCCGTAAATGTAAAATGTAAACCCCAAGTACACTGTCCTAACCGTGAAGCATGGGGGTGGAAACATCATACTTTCAGGGTGCTTTTCTGCAAAGGGGACAGGACAACTGTGCTCTATTGAAAGGAGGATTACTGGGGTCATGCATCTCAGGATTTTGGCCAACAATCTCCTCCTCTCAGTAAGAACATTGAAGATGATCTCAAAAAGTAATCTCAAACTGCTTTCATGAACATAATAATATGTTTATTGTTGTTTAGTGGCCTTTCTACTGACTGGATCTAAATCCAATAGTAAAGCTGATCTGAATCCCAGATCTAAATAAAATAGATGACATTTTGGCATGTGTTAGAAAGGTGTTTTACAGCATGAATGTGTGTCTGAACACTTGGAGAAACTGTGTGGTACAACCATGTAAACATGGAGCAGAATCTCTGAGAAATCATTTCAAGAATTGAGTTTCAAGAGCAAGTTAGTCCCTAACTGATATTAGTTCGATAGTTAGATAATAGTTTTCGGTGTGTGTGTATATATATATATATTTAAAATTATTATTATTAGCATATTTTTTATATTATGTACTCTATATAGTGCTATTATCTTTGAGGATTGTGAAAAACTACCAGTTAACCAGCAGCCAAATTTAATAAGGATTAAAATCTTTAATCAAGTTTTTTAATGAGTAACAGTGAAACAATAAAAGTTGATTTTGGCATTTAGTCAGCTATGTGTTATGCAGGTGGTTATAAAACGACTAATTTCATGATGCTCTCAACTTATCTTCTTTATTGTGCCAATAGTGATCGTTTGCATAATTATAACACTAATTCAAATAAATGCATTTGTACAGCAAGACAAACGACTCCTGGATGTAAAGGCTATTTTTGACTCCATGTAGCCGATTAAAGGAATGTCCAGATTTTTGAATAAAAGCAAACCCAGCCTTGTACTGAACGCTACGGGTGAAGCAAGAAGTCCACATCATGTTCAGCACGTCTCTGTAAACTACCACACAGGTGGGTTTTGTTCTCTTATCCTAACACCATCAGCTTCTGATCACCTCGCTTTTCAGACAGATGATGAGATAAGAAGCCTTTACTCCTCTCAGACCTTAAGCTGTGTGAAACATCATGTAGTTGAACAGTGAGTTCAGAGGAGTGATACACTGTGTTCTAACCTCACAGAAGGAGATGATTATCTGATTTCACTGTGGTGTTTAAAAGTCAGGGAACCTCTGTCCTCCATAGTACACAGTGCAGGATAGAGGGGAGTGTTGGGGGTGCTGAATTTCTCACATTGAGCACATGAGGCAGGGAAGGCCTTTCCATTCTGTATTGAGGAAAAAAAAGTCCAAAAAATCGTTTATTCAGAAAATCTGCTGATGCTGAACAAATAATGACATGATCAAGTAACTAAGTCAATTCTCGTGCTTTTTATAAAGTCTTGCAAAGTGTTTGACTTCTTAATGAAGTTGACTTGTTTCCCCTAATTCTTTTTATTTATCTTAATTGTCATGTTTGTTTTTCTAATATTTGATTACTGGGACTGAGTAATTTACTTTTCATTTTTCTGTCCATGTGTATATTGTTGAATAATTATTTAAAAAATATTTTTATCTAGGTAGTAGGCATGTGTTTAAGTTTGTTCCCTGTTTTTTTATGGACAACAATGCAACTACAGTTTCTACACAGTGCTTCCAGCACTGTCACCTCACAGCAAAAAAGGCCTGGGTTAAATCTCTGGTGTAGCAGTATTGCTCTTTTCTGTATAGCGTTTGCATGGCCTCCCTGTACTGCCGAGGGTACTCCAGGTGCTCCGGTTGGTTTTCAGCTCACACCCAGTTAGGCATTGCCCCCCCCCTTGTTCTAGTCTTGCTCTCCCTGGGTGGGAGGTATGCACAATTAACTTCCCAAGTGCACTGAAATGTCTAGTGATGTTATAGAGATGCAGACTAAAATCAGCAGGTGGGAATTAGAAATGACTAAACTAGAGGGAAAATGGGGATAGAAATGAAGCCTGATGTGATCCAGGTGAGACATCTGGTACCACTGAGGCCTTGCGAGAGAACAAGATCCCAGAGGCTCACTGCTGCAGTTCAACCTCAAACCCTCGGCAAAATGTAGCTAGTGTAGTGTAGGTAGTGAAATATGTTTAGACCCGAATACATTTTAGAAAATCACAGCTAATACTACAGTTATTGTAGTTACTATGAAAAAAGACTGCAGGGTTTTATGTTTAATTGTCAATTACACTTGTTTATGATCCTGTCATCCTGATTGGGAGTACTACAGATGAGTAATTCCACCAAATGGGTGCCATTCGCTTGTTGTAACATTTTCATTTCATATTCTATATTTTTTCAACACTGAATCTAACAGCACATATTTAACAATTCATAATGAGCACTGGCCAATCTCAAGCAAGCTTATTTTTTCTTTACATGGTCCCCTGGTTACTGTTACTCAGCGCAGTTTAAGCACAGAATTATCAAATGCTGTGGATAAACTGTAACAACTGTAACCATATTGCTTCCATACTAATAGCATTAGCACACTGAGCACATTTAACCTAAAAAATATTTTATAATAGCAAATTATATCTAAAAATTATTTAGATAACAGTGTAGTATGCTGAGATTAACCATCTTAGTTGTAGTTACAGTATCACGAAATACAGTGGAAAACATTAGAGTGCATTATCACATGGTCTTCAGAAGGTTTTGACAGTTTATTATAGTCATTATCTATTTAATATGCTGTTGACTGAAATATCACAAAGGCGATTCAATGGTTCTGATGCATAAGGCCACAGCGACATCTTCTGGATTTTTGGTGA
>JAUZST010003813.1:0-16836 GCA_034779995.1 Parotocinclus haroldoi
CGTTTCACTGTTTACTGTACTGTATATGGTTGAAATGACAATAAAGACTACTTGACTTGACTTGACTTGACTTGACAAATGTAAAAATGCAGTGCTCAGATCTACTCAAGATACCCTCAGTAGTGATATTTAATGTTTTGGCTTATCCGCTTCATTTTATTTGTTTATAAACATCCATAAAAGACCCTGGCTTTTGAACTTAAGAATAATAGTCTAAATGGTCCTTTTTGACTTTGGTCTCAAGCACATAGTGTCCAAAAATACATTTCCACTGAGCCCAGAGAAGATGACGCTGCATCTGGACATGGACAGAAAGGTTTTTTTTTTTGCCTTTTACATGGATAGTCTTACAACAAATTTCTAAAACATCTATATTGAGTTTGGACCCCACCAGTACACAGTCAGACAATTGAGGTACAAAAGAGGTAATTCAAAACCATTGTTACTATCTATAAAAATATAATTCCTATGAGTGATACATGGCAATGGTCAATTCAGAACGCTATTGAAAAAAAGGTAGTTGGATGAGACCAAAAATAGAACATTTTGGTTAAAATAAAACCATTTTTTTAAATGATGGTTGTTTCAAGGCCTTTTACTCCAACACCATAATTACATTTGTGGATGACACGGCTGTGGTTGAAATCATCTCAGGTGGAGACGAGACAGGCTCAGAGAACAGTTAATACACTTAATACTCAATATTATGTATCAATATAACATCAATTCAATATCAAAATAACTAATAATATAATAATATTTTGGGTCACATTCATTCAGGAAAAAAGCTGTTCACAAACTTTACATCACCACTGTAACTGATTTATTTATTAATTCATTTTCATATCTGTTTAATTGACATCAGAGTTGCAGGGAGAGGAAACTGGAGTAACCAGAGAAAACAAGACAAGAAAGAAAATGCAAATTCAAACAACGTCCAAGACGAGTAACTGAACCAGAAGGCTCTGGTGCTGTGAGGCAAGAATGCGAATCACTTGCAACACTGTGAAAGCACGTTCATATATATCATGAAAATATAATAAATATACTGCTCATAACTATAATTAGGGGATACTTTAAAATGAAATTTCCCATAATTAAGTATCCCCTATTTTTTTACACCCTAGTCACTCTACCACCCACATCCATGATGGCTCAAAGGCATACACTCACCTGTAGTCACTTCTGTAATTAACTCGCTATTTGCCTATTTTATGAATATGAGTTCAGTGAGGTAACGAAAGGTCAGTAAAAAAAAATCTTAATGAGATAACAGTAATTTCCGGATACGTGTATCGTTTGCATATCCCACAAATTAGATGAGAGAACAAACAATGTTCCTATCCAATATTTAAAATATGAACAGCACATATGTATGTGTGCAGTCATGTGTTTAGCTACTATCCCTTGTCAAGAAGCTATCTGAGGACCTTCTGTTCTTTTCACTTGCATACACCTGGCGTCATCATGTTTTGTGTGCTTTTTGTGCATATGTGAGCTACAAATTTTACTTAAGTTCCACATCCTACTGGCCAATGGTTCAGTAACTTAGCCAAGTCCCAAGTTAAATGCAAAGGATCAATTCAAAAGACTCAAATTTCACAATGAATGAATATGAAGTAATAAAAAAGAAGCATTTGTTCTTTTTTTATTAAACAAGAACAGAATGTCAAGAATAGCAAAAAATATGTCTAACAAAGGATTACTATAATGCAAATAAGACTTTTATTTAACTGGTGAAAATGCACTATATAAAAGATGGATGATATTAAATATATATATATGCATAAATTTGCATTGGCCGAGGACATATTGATGGAGCTTTCGTTTGGCAACTTATTGTGAAACATATAAAAAAAATTTCCCCCACACTTATGAAACAAGGATGTAATTTAAAGTACCAGACAATAACTATTGTCTTCAAAATCAGTGCCCAGTTGTACATTGAAAATCTTGGTTTGTGTGTGTGCTAAGGCTGATGCAAAAAGGTGATTTTATTTCAAACTATTTTTATATTTAGATGTTATTTAAAAGTTAAACTATAGCAGACCGATTGTGAAGTTTTGTGAGCATGTGTGTGGGTGTTACTGAATGACATGAAGAGATAGACAGATTGAGGTCAGAGGTTCTCCTGAGTGACATAAAATTCTTATTTTCCCTGCTCCACTCTTATCTTGGTTGACTGGCCGGCCAGTTTTCTCTTCTACTCTGCAAGAGAACATAGAACAACAGAACAACATTGTGTGAGTGAAATACATTCTCTCACTATTTTTATTTTAAATGCAAGGTGGTTAATAGTTCTTTATCCACTCAATTTGGACATCAAATGGTCCATGCATTTCTTTTTTGCCCCAATTATCAAACAAAGTTTCATGCTTGTAAAACAACATTGTAAAGTCTGTTGTAAAACCTCTACGCATATAACAAAGTCTCAGGGGGTATCTGAAATGAATTGGATTCCAACTTTGACAACAAAACTGAATTAATGTTTTTTCTGGTTAACCCAATTTCATTTGCTAATAAACACCCATTCCTGCATTTCAGGACTGCAGCACATTTAAAAAAAAAATATTTTAAATTAAAAAATGTAAAGTTTGGATGGGGGAAATTTAGAACTAGTTGTAATAATAATGAAATTATGATTTGATTTCAAACAGCTGATGTCAACAGGTGATTTTAATAATAGCTTAATGCGAAATTAGTATTCATAAAAGGATGTGTCTCTAAGAAGCAAAGGTAGTGATTTGTTAACATACTGTATGTGTGAGAAAATGAGTGAAATGTTTCAAAAGTAATGTTCCTTCCAATATGGGATTGTATTAACCTATTTTCTTCTCTACAATGCATAAAACCATTAAATAATTAAAAGAATCTGGAAGAACTTCAAGAGCACAATCCTAATCTAAAGAGGTATGATGTTTGATCACTCAGATGGCACTGTGTCAAGAACCATCAAGAGCAATAACTTCTATAACCAAAATTACCCGAGTACAGACACACTTGAATGCTGTTTCCGGAGTACTGACTTACAACTCAATATTGAATGAAGTTTGGACGCTGTGAATAACATAAATAAAAATAGAATCAATTATTTGTAAACCTTTAATGTTTTTTTGCTAATATTCATTCAAGTTGATGCCTGTGACATGTTTAAAAAATGTTGGGACAGGGGCAGCAAAAGATGAGGTGCTTAAAAAACAACGTTTGGAACATTTCACAGGTAAGTGCTATGATTAGGTATAGTGGGAGCATCCCTGAAAGGCTCAGTCGTTCACAAACAAGGACGGAGCAAATAAATCAACATTTTAAGAACAACATTTCTCATCGTGCAATTGCAAATCATATACAGTCCATAATATCATAAAAAAATTCAGAGAATCTGGGGAAATCTCTGCAAGTAAGCGGCAGGGCCAGAAAACCAACAATGACTGCCCATGACCTTCAATCCCTCAGGAGGCACTGCATTAAAAACCAACATCATTCTGTGTGGGATATTACCACATGGGCTCAGGAACACTTCAGTTAAGTTAAATCCTTATCATACAAAGCAAAAGACATACATAAACAACAGCCAAAAATGCCACAGGCATTTCTGGACCCGAGCTCATCTGAGATTAACTGACCAAAGTGGAAAAGCGTCCTGTGGTCTGACGAGTCCACATTCCAAATTGTTTTTGGAAATCATGGACTGTTATCCGCACAGTTAAAAAAGCCAGCATCTCTGATGGTATGGGGGTGTGTTAGCGCCCATGGCATGGGTAACTTGCATGTCTTAAAATGTGTGGCACATTATGAAGCGCAAAATACGGCAATGGAGACCCGTTGAGCAACTGTTGTACAATAATGGGAAAGAATTCCACCAGCAAACCAAAAGTTAGCATCCTCAGTTCCCAAACAGAGTGTTGTTAAAAGGAAATGTGTAACGTGTTGAAGGCATCAAATTCAAAATTAATACATATTTGTAAAAAACAATAGTTTAAACAAAAGTTTATCTGTTTGAACATTAATCATCTTGTCTTTGTAGTGTATTTAATTGATTGTAGGTTGAAAAGAATTTGTAAAGCATCATATTCTGTTTTTATTTATGTTTTACACAATGTCGAAGCTTCATTGCAATTGAGGTTGCAAGATCAGGTTAACAAGCATCTCCTATTTGAGTCCAAGGAGCCATCTGGATCTAATAAATACCTGCAATTGCTTCCTACACCTGCTTTATGTGTATTTTTCACACCGAACATAACAATGGGCAACCAATTACTCTGGCAAACCATTATAAAGCAGTAAAATGCACAGTTACATTCACAATTGCCACTTAAAACTTTACGGTGCAAAATAGATGGCTTACGTTACGAATGTCCATAAGTGGCATCAACTTCTCTGGGATCTAGGATGAACCATCACACAGTGCAGACGTGTACTTTGATCAAATCAGTATTCAATATGTGTTTTTTAGAAGAAATGCAGGTTGTGTGCTCCAGAGCAAATACAAAAAGGAACATCCAGACAAGTATCAGCTACAGATCCAAAACAAGAGTCTTTCATGGTAGGGGGGCTGTATCAGTGCCCTTGGCAAAGGTCATTTACACATTTTGGAAAGCAGTATTAATAGAAAAGTGCACTGAGCATTTTTACAGCAATTGATCACATTTAATTCATTCAATATTACATTTTTTACAAAGACATCCATGCATTTATTAACAAGACAGTTTTAACATCACATTTTTAATGTTTTCGATTTTTCGATTTTTTTAGCCATCAATTTTTCCCATCCCAATTTTTTCAACCCTGAAATGAAGAAATGGTTGTTTATTAACAAATAAATGAATTTAATTAGACAAAGTATTAAATATAAAAGTCAATTAAATGCATTTGTATAGTAGTAAGGAACCCCAGGGAGCTAACAGTTTATGTTACTATACCAAGTATAGCCATATAATATGCTTATTAAATTGTGCCTGGAAGAGAAAGAGTTACAGATTATCCAATTAGAAGTTAGATTTCCAGGTTAGGTCTGAAATAAAGCCAAGCCATTGCAATGATTTTTTTTGGAACTCCAGGGAGCTGAAAGTAGGCCTTACAGGTACCGTCAAGCCTCAGCATAATCAGGATTTGACAGCTGTATCAGGCAATCAGAATTGGACTACTAATAGCTGAGACTGCCTTTTAGACAGAGAGAAATCACTCTGATTTTTCACTCTGAGTCTTAGATATACGTAACAGGAATAAAGCAGGGTTATATATTTCAACAAAGAAAATGTGTCTTTTGGAACTGACACATAGTCACATATCTATGAGAGGCAAATTTATGTCAAACTATATGATTAGCCATTCATTTAAATGTGAAATTAGATTCTGAGTTTAAAGGAAAATGTCAGGACATCTTTTACTGGACTGAAATTTAATAGAAACAGGCTCTACCAACAAATGGTTTTTTTTTTTATGAAGACTAAAATTAATGTTTTGGAATGGCCAACTTTAAGTGTTGACCTTGATTAAATAGAAATGCTGTGAAAGTAGTTCATGTCCTTAAACCCATGAACATACCAGAGTTGAATATGTTCTGCTTGAAGGAATAGGCTAAAATGAATCTAAGCTGAATGTTTAGTTGTGGTTATTGCAGCATAAATGGGCCACACCAAATACTGTGAGCATAAGTTAAGTTGTTTTTGCCACTAACAGATATGTAGTATTGTATGATTTCCATCTATCTATTTATATAATTTCTATCACCATCTATTTATATACAATCTAATCATCCATCTAATGTATAAAAGGGTTCACAATTTTTCAAGCACCAATGTAGGGTCTCTTTCTCAAACTCTTCTTTACCTCACCCCACAGGTTTTAGATCTAAAGAGACAACTGAGAACACCATGAAAACCAACTCATTTAAGCCATTTCTATGTTGATTGGGACATATTTATTGGATCGTTATCATCCAAGACCCAGTGATGATATTTGCAAATGCAGAAAGATTTTGATTTCAAATATTCTCATATTTTCAATAATATGCACTCTAACAAGGTTCCCTGTGAGAAAAATTAAAAAAAACCTTAACATAGCATATCTCCTCCACCATTCTTGTAATTCTTTTTTGTAATAAGATATTTTACAGCCATATACCCTTATTTTCTCTTATTGTGTGGCCTCTTATCTTTTCCATGTTCAAGAATATGACTAAGAAAGTTTGACCTATATATTATTATTTTCTTAAAAATATTTATTATTATTATTTTTCCCTTAGACTCAATTTACTTCAGTCATAGGCTGCATTTTCCAACTTTCAGTGTCAGATTAGGTTAGTTCGTCAAGGGTTGAATTTCTTTTTTTTTATTTGTTTTTACTACGAACTCAGCAATTGTGGAGGGGATCATATATATGACAGTACATAGGCCTGATATTGCCTGAGAAATGGAGGAGCAGAAAAGACCCAGAGTCAAAATCAACTATTCATATTTGTTTATTGATTGCATGTGTGAATAACTTTGATTAAAATCATTAAAGCATGGCATTCTGGTTGTGCTGGAAATTAAACTGTGATTACCTCTCCCTGGCTGCCTGCCACAGAAGGCAAACTCTCTCTTTCTCGCGCTCTCTCTCTCTCTCTCTCTCTCTCTCTCTCTCTCTTTCTCTCTCTCTCTCTCTCTCTCACTCACTCTCTAATTTATTATTTACTTGCAGATAATGACATGCCTTAGATGATTTCAAACTGTCAGTTTGCTGTCTCATCAGCTCCTCACACACTCATGACTGATAAGGAGCTCGCAAACCAAGCCCTGGAAAATGTCATTTTCTCAGAAAACATTTTCATAAAACTGTAATTATTTTTGATGAATTCTGATTCAAGATGTGGTTGTGATTATAATCCCAGGGCTACCACAATCATCAAACATCTCTTGATACTCCTCCCCCTTTTTGTTCAGACTGATTAAACCACTTTGAATTAATAAGATAAGTACAAAATATCTGACAAATAAGTACAGGTATGATAAAAAATACTCAGCTCACATAGAAGAAGTTGCTAGAATTGAAACAATGTGTATGAATGCCGAAATATATAAATAATATATGTGTGATTACAATATAAGAGCTGAAGTGTACAGTTGTTGTTGAAAACTGTGCAATTGAAAGAGGCTCTGGTTTCCTGTTAGGTAACCTCTAGCCTGGATACAAAGAAATAGCCAATGGAGGCAAACAAGTTCTGTATGGTATCCTGTAGCATATTTAGTCACAGATATTACAGCTGGCCCTATCCCAGTTTGCCAAAACTAACATTTTAAGTCGTTCTCTAAATGCTTGATTGCTGAAAACCAAACTTTCATTCATAGCTAAAGACAGATTTCACGTTTGCTCCACCACTGAAAACAAAGGGGACTGGGGCTGGCTGTCATTGACTGTATTGGGTGCTTTACAAAGCATCTGGAATTGGTCTGGGTAGAGAGAGGGTATGTAGTGAAGCTGTGTAGTGAAGGTAAATGTGCCACTGCTCCTAACAGCTAGATCAGAATGGCCTAGATGGCATCCTACTTCTCTCAGACAAATGATGCCAGTCCGCTCGCAAAGACTGCCAACTAGGCAAAATGTCTTTTAATGTGTCATATACGCATGCCCAGGAGATAATAATCTCTCCCACAGAAGTGCACTACGCAGTTGTAACCTCTGAGAGCCATTTTATAGGGCAGCATGGGCACAAGTCTTTGTGTGGGAAGACCCAGACCACACCTGTAATTATTTTCATACCGTCCTGAGACATAATTGCATGCCGGGTTTTGCATCAATACATTTAGGATGAGTTATTTATTTCTTTATTTTATTTTATTTGTAAAGTAGTATATTATTACATACACGAACATTATATACAGTGTTATAAACAGTATGTACATAGCAAAGTTACATGGAATAGTATAGTGCTGTGTAATTGGCCAAGTTAATGTGCACGTACAATACTGCTGTCACATCATCTCATCATCTGAAACTGTTCTGTAAACCACACATGCTTTTCATGCAGCAGGTGAATCACATGTAATTCTCCTAAATGAACACTTTCACAAATTGTCTCGGCAGCACATCACCTATAAGAAGCTTCACGCAGCAGCCAAATGAAGCTCAGCATTGAGTCTGCTCACAGTCTGTTTGCAAAATCTTGTAAACCTTTTTCTCCATCAAGCAGCTACCTCATATTTCTAATTGTATTTTTAAAGCATTCAGTGCCAGAATGATGTTACATTTTTATTATCACTGTATTTCAGATATTGTATCTGACAAGATGTGTTATGTGCGGTGTGTAACCACACACAAGGCGAGTGTAGGAAGCAGGTATTTATAGGGACAGACAGAGCAAAATCTGAAGGAATAAATGTGAGACTGGCAGGGTTCAGGCGATCAGCAAACAGATTCCAGAGGGAGAAAAGCAGAATCAGAGTCCAGGTAAACAAAGGAATGCAATAAGCAACCAGTATAATCCACAAGAAACACACAGTACAATTCACATGGAAAGGTGGAATTACTTTGCATCTGACCAGTGGAAATTCATGGTTAAATCCCAGCAGATGCAGAGCTCCTCGGATTCTGCTAGGTCAGGCACAGGTGAAATTTATCTTCAATCAATTCTCCGGAGACAGACGTTTGTGTACGCTCGGGTACTTCCATGTTTGGTCATGTGAGTACAATGCGTTCTGAGCTGGCGCTGAACCCCCTCTTTGGTAAGCTACCTCTGGAAGTTTTACACTGTCTGGAGCGACCTCGGGGTGGAATAGCAAGTTTTACTGCTTGTATTGCAGGGAATTCCTGTATCAGAAGAGGATCAAGGATGCCCTCCGATGGTACAGAGCTGTTTTCCTCTGGAACCAGAAGTCCCACTCCACCATAGTTTGCCACCTCAGCGATTAGAATGCAGGAGCTGGGGAATGCTGACTGCATACGTGGGCTGCCCATCAATTTTCATGGGTTCTAGAGGGTTCTCTGTGGTGGTGTCCATAGCGAGAGGTCCTGCAATTCTGTATGACTGGCAGGGTGCGGTATATACCAGGGTGACCCATGCTCATGGGCATTCGTAGGAAAAAGGGCATCTGCTTTGTCGTTATTTAAACCTGGACGAAACGACAGTGTAAACTGGAATTGTTCAAAGAAAATCCTCCAATGTGCCTGTCAGGCATATAACCACTTGACTGCCTTCAAGTATTCCAGGATTCTGGTTGAGGCACTCCCAGCCTCATCATTTTAATGTATTCGCTTGGTAAACCCTTTGAGTAGATTAGTGAGGGGGCTGGTAACAATGCTGACTAAGGGAATCAGCCTCCAGTAAAAGTTTGTAAACTCCAAAATACACTGCAGATGAATGTCCTGAGAATGGCCGACCTTGTCAGATCTCAGAAGCTAAGCAGAGCTGGGCTGATCAGTACCTGGATGTGGGACTGCCTGAGAATACCAGGTACTGAAAGTGGCATTTGAGGTGTCAGTTGCTGCATCTGCTTGAATAGCTGTGTGAGTGCTTAATGGTGTTCTGTCACCAGTCAACCAGGTCCCTCACCAATATTGGAAGGCAACTGGGAGTACAGAGGGAGAATTGCAGAATCAGAGTCTAGGTAAACAAATAAATGCAATCAATAAACAGTATAATCTACAAGAAATGCTCAGTACACTTTATAAGGAAATCCAGAATTACTTTGCGTCTGATCGGCGGAAGTTCAGGGTTAAATCCCAGCATAGGAAGTCCTCCTCGAGTTCTGTTAGACCAGATGCAAGTGAACTTTATTCAGAAATACTGAGACATATGTGTGTGCTTGGGTTCTTCTGTATTTGGTACTTCCATGTTCAACTTCAACATGAATTATCCCATAATTAAATATCCCCTAATTTTTGTGAGCAGTGTATAGTAAGAAGTAAGCAAGCAACCCACATGTTTTATATGGGAAAAATGGATAGGTGGCTCATTATGACCAGGCAGCTGGGTTGGAGCATCTCTGAAATGACAAGGCTTCTAGCCAGCAGTGGTAAGTATCTTCCAAAAGTGGAGCAAGTAGGGATAAATCACTGACAGTATTCACCAATGTGCACAGGTAACAAAGCCTATGTAGCATAGTTTGAGTTCTATTTTATTTGTTTTAACTTTAATAGTATTGTATCCACTATCTCAGGGAAATAATAGCACTAGTAGTAGGAGTAGCACTAGGAGTAGATAAGCTGATAGAGATATTATAATGCTCTGGAAAATGGTATATTCACGTTATAATTCACGTTAAATTGAACTTGACACATCCAACCTACATAAATATTGGTGCAGACCAGGTAGTCATTTGGCCCATTTGTATATACATTTAGAGAATAATTTCATTGTGATTGGAATGAGCGTCATGAAACTGTCATTAGCATCTGTCTAAGGTCCAAAAGCATGAGTGTTAATTTGCTCAGTCCTATATTGAAGCCTCATAAAACTAATTTATATGTATCTCTCTGACAGACAGTAATATATAAAAGGTTATCTTAGTGCTCTATTTAAACTGTCAGTTTGCCGTTTAATTAGCACATCAGAAATGCAACTGATAATGAGCTAATTAGGAAACTCCTGAAAATGCAGCAAATTTGTATTTTTTTCTCAAAGATGTACAATAAAGTAATAAGCTATAAGAGGTCATGAGTCATCCCGCTTTTCCTCTGTGTGTCTTGTCTGACAATGCCCTCACCCATAATAATATCACAGTAATGCGTACCCTCTCAGGGCATATTGCTTTTATATAATATCCAACATAGTAATGTTTTACAAATACAGTGCCTTGAAAAAGTATTTTAAAACATGACGTGAAAAGAAAATGATACATGGTGTTCATTTTTTATTGCAAATAAAAATGTGGCAAAAAAGTGTGGCATGCATTTGTGTTTAGCCACCCTTAGTTAAAATGATCGTAGGACGATCTTTGACTGCAATTAAAGTATTTTGTGCCATGTCTCTACCAGTTGAAAACAACTAGAACCTGACACTTTTGCCCATTCTCCTTCACTACTTAGCTTAAGATCACTCAGATTGGATGGAATGCATCTGTGAATTAAGTCTAAGATTCAAGTCTTGCCACAGATTCTCAATGAAATTTAGGTCTGGACTATTCCCATGAATATGCTTTATTATTAACCATTACATTGTAGCTCTGGTTGTATTTTAAGAGTAATTGTCATGGTGGAATGTAAATCCCCTTCCCAGTCTTAAGTCTAACAGGTTTTCTCCAGGATTGCCCTATATTAAGCTCAGTCCAGCTTTCCATTAACTATGACCAACTTTTCTGTCCCTGCTGAAGTAAAGTATTGCCACAACATAATGCTGCCAACACCATGTTTCACGGTGGGGATGGTGTGTTCAGGGTGCTAAAAAGAGCCATACAAAGCATTTACGTCTAATATTGCTTTCTTCTCTTCACTCTTCCATAAAGGATTGTGGAGTAGACGACTTATAGTTGTCCTGTGGACAGATTATTTCCTGAGCTGTGGATCTCTGCAGCCCCTTCAGAATGCCCATGGGCCTTTGGCCTTTGCCTTTTGCCGTTAGTGCTCTCTTTGCCTGGACTGTCAGCTTAGGTGGACTGCCATGTCTTAATAGGTTTGCAGTTGTGCCATACTCCTTCTATTTTCAGACAACATATTGAACAGTGCTCCATGAGATGGTCATAGTTTAGGATATTTTTATAACCTAATCCTGCTTTACATTTCTTTATCCCTTACCTGTCTGGTGTGTTCCTTGGTTTTCATGATTCGGTTTGATCACTACTGTTCTCTAACAAACCTCTGAGGCCTTCACAAAACAGCTGTAGTTATACTGAGAATATATTACATACAAGTGAACTCTTCTGAAGGCCAATTGTCACACTGGATATTATTTAGGGCTATCATAGCACAGGAGGGTCAATACAAATGCATGTTTCATGTTCTATTTATTAATTTGTTTTAAAATTTATTCATTTAATTTTCTTTTCAATTCGCAATTACTTACTATTTTGTGTTTATATATCACATAAAACAGGAAATGGACATGGTCTGGACATTACCATAGTAAAATAGTAATTTCAGATACTTTGCACATACTGATTTATTTAAACAATAATATTAACGAAATCACAATTTAAAAAAAACATTCATTAGAGTACTGTGCCATACAAAACAGTAATTGTTATCTTTGGAAACACGTTTTTCTCTTTTCTGTCAGTAGCTGTCTCAAGGGTTTGTACATACTAGTTTTAGATGTACAGTATATACGACATACTTCTATTTTCTAGAAGTTGTTAAAGCAAACAGACAATGATTAGATGGACAGTAAACCTGTATAAATTATTACTTATTTTACTTTTATGCATAGCAGACAGTCTTTGTGTAACATAGCAACAATGCTTTTGGCTTTGAATGTAGCTTTGCCTTAACTACTTGTTATTGTCTGTAGGGAATTTAGCACGTTACTGTTGTTTGTGATTAATCCACATTTACACTATATTTTAATAACTATTAATGAGAACAATACCTGTCCAGGAAATTAATCCGTGTTAATGCACAATGTTGAAAATTGTTAGTCTTTGTGAGTTCTTGAGTCATTAATGTGCTGAAAGCAGGCAAGAGTGTAAAAACAAGGTCATAGTCACAACAAAATATGTTTATTCTAAATATTTTGAGCACTGGTACCTTGAGAAACCAAAGTTTTTTTGTTATTTGGTTTCTCAGTTACATAGCTACAGTACTTGCATACCCATTTTATCAAGGATATATTATTCAGTCCTGTAGCAAGGCCAACAAATAAGAAAAATAAAATGTAAAAAATAATAAAAAACAATTCTGAATACTCCATATATAATTCATATCATATCATGTTCTATGTTGTATACAGAGTATTGATTTTTATTCTTTTTTAATTTTTAATTTTAATAATAGAAATTGTCATTTTATACAAACATGAGTAACTTAAAACTTATCTAAAAGTATCTAAATATCATATTCATATATGATATGAATATCATAATATTATATTGATTTTTATATCAATATAAAAATCAAAAGAGTAAAATAGTCTAGTCTCTATTCCAAATGTGAGCTAATAACCAATTGAGTACATGGCTTGTACAGTACAAAGCTTTTGTGCAAATTAAAACTTCTGGGCTTAACCCATCCATGCATTAATTATTAAATGAAAAAAATTATTTTTCTTACCCCCAGAAAAGACTTTTTTTGTTTTTGGGCAAAGACATCTTGCATTACCAGTTGAAAATGCAATAGTGAATGTTATTTTGAAACAGTTGTTAGCACAGCTCAGGCACAGATTACACATGAATAATTGAACATATCTGTTCAGTTTAATTTGAAAACATCAGACAACTTAGAAAAGCACAATTTCAGTATGACCCACCATTCATTCAAAAACAAAGATCTGAAACAATTAGGTCAGGTTTAGGTTTAGGTCTACTGACACCATTAGGTCAGGTTCAGACCTACTGAAATCATTATGTCAGGTTCAGGTCTACTTTAAACATTAGGTCAGGTTCAGGTTTAGATCTATTAAAATCATTAGGTCATTTTCAGGTCAAAGTGTCACATCCACTTTGCTGGTTGGCCTATAATATGCCTATGGGACACTTTGACTTCCAAGTCATGCTGTTTGGACTCACCAAAGCACCCCCAAAGCACCCTGGTAAACAACATGCATCCACAGCATGCCTCACCACAACCGGTTGGGTCCAAATTCCTGCCACTCCCTGCACATGAACACTTGGAGCACTCATGCACTTTCAGCACTTCTCTTATGTCAATAAATGCACTGTGTTTTAACCTACTTCTACATCTTGGTTTGTCTCTCTCCCTCTCTCTCTCAGCTTAACATAACAATTTTTATATATTTTTTAACCAGCTGACACACTGGGCCCCTGTATTCAAAATATAACTATCGATGCATGATGTCCACAGTAGTGGACATTTTGGAAAACTAAGTAGAAACACACACTAAAACTTTGAGGGAAGTATTTCTTACAACTTATTTAAACAGACAAGGTTTTAGCATATTTGTATATTTTAACATATATTCACCATATATTCCAGAGGTCAGATGGTCGTGTGTTTTGCCATCCACCATTTCGCGCCGAAATATTTCAGGTCAACAATTGTTAATAAAACAATGATTATACAGCAAAATAGTAACGGTTTAGGGGATGCTGGTTTGAAGCAAGTATTGCAAATAATGTGGCTGAAAATTATATTTGAATATCCGCCCAGTATTATGGACATTGTATATAAAAGGGTTAAGCTCTAACTCCTGTCTCTGCTTGTCGATCTGCAGCATTGATTGGCTGTTCCATGCTGTTGAAGCGATCTATTGTTTGTTGTCCTGCACAACTATTGGATGAGAACCCACTGCAGAGAGTGACAGGAGGCAGATGAAGCAAAACACACTGCACTATAATAATACACAATTATTTACACTGAGGTTTAACAGTACATAAATAAGCAACTATCATATGAAAAAAAAAACTATGGTGACTGAAATTCAGTACAATGTACACAGTGCATTATTATAAGCTAGTATAATTTTAATACCTCGGCCAATAAAGCAAACGAATATTGATCAGCTAGACAATAAATGGCACATATTGTCACGCGGAGATCGCATGCGCGACAGCCGTTACCCAGGGCACCTCCCCTTCTAGCGTCTTCTGCATTCTTCTTTCACCTTCTCCTCCTGGCCTGCAGGTGGCGCTCCTGCCACCCATCTTCTTCTTCTATATATACTGCTCCTCCACCTTTCTTCTTCGCTGGTTATTTTTGTTTCCATCTCCTATGTTTCCTCATCCTTCTCTACACGTCCCGTCGCGTCTACCGGCTTCCTCTCTTATCCTCGCTACTTCATCTTCTACTTCCCTGATCTCCTCGCCAGAGTCTCTCTTTCCTTTGTCTGGTTTGTCTCCTTTTGCAACCGCATATTTGGTGGTGTTTTCCGTTATCCATTTTTGCTGTTGTCTGTTTCTCGTTTTCTCTATTTCATTAAAACCCGCTTGCGTTTACGTCCGCCCCCGTTTGGTTTATTCTTTCCCACGTTCTTGCTGCGTTACCCCGGCGTCCAGCGTTACAGAATAACCGGCCTACTAGGACGTAGCAAGTGTTGTTTTTTTTTTCCTTTTTTGGTTTTTCTTCCCTCCCGGCTGCTGCTTCATGGCCTCGCCACCTCTGGCTTCCACCATGGCACAGCCATTGTTCAACATTCCCCTTTACCTGTCAGTGCGCAACGACAGGAAGCAGAATGCACTTCGCGGCCTGCAGATCCTGGAGCACATAAGGAACCGCAGCGAGCTTGTCTCTTCGGACCGTGGTGACTCCAGCACCGGTGGTGGTAATCTCAGCCCCCGATGCTGGTACCTCCCATGGGATGATGGCCAAGTCCGCCCCAGAGCCAGTCTCGACGGACATCCCGAGCCTCCCTGCAAAACCGTCTGCAGCCCAGTCTGTCACGCAGAGATCACATGCACGATCTCGTCGGATAGCCGTCACCCAGGGCACTTCCCCAGGGTCTTCTCCGTTCTTCTTTCACCTTCTCCTCCTGGCCTGCAGGTGGCGCTCCTGCCGCCCATCTTCTTCTTCTATATATACTGCTCCTCCAACTTTCTTATTCACCGGTTATTATGATTCCATGCTTCTATGCTTCCCTATCCCTTTCTACGCGTCCCGTCGTGTTTACCGGCTTCTCCCTTTGTCCTCGCTTTTCTGCCTACCAATTTCCAGATCTCCTTGCCCTAGTCCCTACCTCCTTAGTCTTGTTTGTTCTCGTTTTGCAACCGCGTATTCGGTGGTGTTTTCTGTTTCCCATTATCGCTATTTCTGTTCATCGTTTCCTTATTTCATTAAAACCCACTTGCGTTTACGTCCGTCCCCGTTTGGTTTGTTCTTTTCCACGCTCTCGCCGCGTTACCTCGGCGTCCAGCGTTACACATATCTGTAGTTAGATTAGATGTAGTTAGTCAGATTCTTAACAACTGTGCCAATCTAATTAAAAATTATAATTATAGCAGTTATAAAATTATAAATAAAACATCAATATTGAATTTGAGCTACCGTTTTTTTTCTGTCATGACCCAGATTATGTGGATGCTAAACAATTTGCTAGATCAGGCTTTTTTTTACATACATTATTTATGAAATTATTGTGTGGTTGCTGTGAAGAGCAGTATATTTTAGCTTTGGTATGGATTAGCAGGTTTCAAATCCTTCAGTATAGGATTTGTAAAAATGGAAATTTCAATATATGGAAGCCAATCTTAAGCAAATGTGTGCAAAATAATCATGCATAATTATTATTGCCTCTGTTATAATTTAAATATTATGCTCTGTGCATACCGATTAAAATTATATACCAAAGACACAAGAAGTTTCAAATTTTGTGCTACTCTTTTTGACAATATAATATCGTAACTCCAAAGCCACAGCTGCACTTTCTACTGTTCCACTTTCATACACAATAAAACAGACCATTTACATAAGGACTCCCTCCCTCCAACGATTAAAGAGCTATTCAGAGTGAAAGCACATAATCAGTGCTGGGAATAAGTGGGTAAAACCATCACAACAACGAGTGCCGCAAGGTCACTATGACACCGTCTGTAATTGCTTTGGACAACAAGTACTTTGCATGATTTGAAGAGTGATTCTTGCCTACCAGATTGCCTCATGAAATTGATAAAGCAGCAGCTCTTGACTCACAGTTTGCTGGCCTTATGGAATTGTAAAGGGAAAAAGCACACACTAAGTATGTGTGTGTGTGTGTGTGTGTGTGTACGTGTGTGTGTGTGTGTGTGTGTGTGTGTGTGTGTGTGTGTGTGTGTGTGT
>JAUZST010003814.1:0-16836 GCA_034779995.1 Parotocinclus haroldoi
GGTGTGTGTACACACACACACACACACACACACACACACACACACACATGTATGTATATGTGTATATATATATATATGTGTATGTATGTATGTATGTATGTATATATACACAGGGTGTGTCAAAAGTTACCGGACCAGTCTTCAGGCCATCACTGTGGGATGTCGGGCACAGTCCTAGTTTCTCAGAATTGGGCTATGAGGGGGGCCAATAGTTCTGTGTGACATTGGTGTATCTTTCTGGCTGTCGGTTGTTTAAGTCTGTTGCTATGATACGGCAGCTGCGTTCTCCAGTCATCAGAATCAGCAATTCCTTCTTCAGTTACCTGTGACGAACAACAAAAGGGTTAAACCTTGTGTGTTTTAACTTTTGAGCCAAAATAAATATCGCAAATCTGAGACAATTCTGGTTTTCTTTGATTTGCTACATGACCAACGTCCTATTGGTAAAACTTGCCTTCGATCCAAGATGGCGGCCTTGTTCTAAAAGATATGCCCTCTCACCCATTACTTGCTGGAATATTCAGATATGTCATTTTCCCTTTTGTTTCTGAAATAAAGGGTATCCTGTGACCTTTGACTCACCATCTGTATACCCAAGGAATGCTCAATTGTAGTCGTGCGTTGTTTTTTTTTTTCTGCTTCATACGTTCCTCTGTTGTGCATTTCTACTCTATATTAAGTCTGAGCCTACCGACACTTACCTTGTAAGTGAATGTGCTCAGTTCTCTGCACGTTTCATTCAATGTCCACCGCCCAGTGGAAAATAAAGTGGAAAGGCCTTAACATGAAAGAATTTCTAAGAAACCTTTCTGTTTTTTTTGCAGGCTCACTCCGACTCTAAGGCCAGCGGTCGTTCCAACATGCCTCGTGGCCGTAGCTCTGTGGCCACAGCAGCCGATGAGCCGCACATTGGTAATTATCGACTGCTGAAGACCATCGGGAAGGGCAATTTCGCCAAGGTCAAACTGGCCCGACATGTCCTCACTGGGAAAGAGGTGAGGAAACTTGCTTATGTGTTTAAAAATGTGGGTAGAACAGGACAAGAGTGCATTGCTAAAAACATTTATTTTTGATGCCAAATTTTTTTTTTATTTCCTCCCCTCAACTAGACTAGACTGGTCCAATTGTCCGAAGTAGGGCAGTGGAGTTTTAGTGCGACTTTGGAAAGCAAAAGTGCAATACATTTTGAACTAGTTTGTATGAACAGGTCTAAAATTCCCACGTTCCAGTGAAATTTGACACTACCCATAATTCTGGAGCCAAGTATACCAACGAGAGACTTGCGTAGACTTGAACAAGTCTATGACAACTACAATAGAAAACACAGTTTACAACCAAACTACTGTACAATGTACTGTCTAATGATTTAGTGACTTTTTGTGAACAGTATATTAAACTTATTATTGCTAGAGATACATATTCCCGCTGAAAATGCCAGAGGACACTTTGGCATCAAACCGTTCTAGGGACAAATTTGAGAGGAACTACCCTACTGCAGAACTCCCCTAGGAACTACTTTCATTCCAGGACCTTCTTTGGTTTGCATTCACATCGCCAGTAGGAATGCTGAAGTGACGCAAGGCGGTTTGTGAAACGAATTGTGTTACATCTCCTCCATCGTGTATAGGCTAGTAAAGTCTAGACTTCACTGTCTGTCTGTTTGTTGTTTTCCATTTGTAACATGAAGGTCTGGTGTTTATTCTTTTACCAGTGTAGAGGTGCATTTTAAAATGGTACTTGATAGCAGCATTTGTACTTGTGTCTGATCGTAATTGCATCACTCAGGCTTCCTATGCTCTGATACAAGTACCTACCTTGTAGGGAACCTACACACTGCGTTCTAAGAACTACGTTCATTCAGTTCCTTTGGTGTGAACTCGCTGGACACTTTCTCCAATTATTCTAAGAACTATGGAAAAGTTCCTCTGGTGTTAAAGCTGCCTAACTGGGTCACCTGCAGCACGGGGCTGGCTTTGGGGCGTTTGAGAAAGTGAGGATGTCTAAAGGACACTTAAAAAAAATAGTTTTAATAGCAATTTATTTGTTTTCTTGAATCCCATGTGAAAGTGTGGCCATGTTATTTTGCCCTGCACCACATTTAAGGTTGAAAATGATTAATGTGCTCTAACGTTGCAATCAGCAGTGTCGCGTGTTCAACTGTGTGCGATCTGTTAGCTTAACATGGTTTAAACATGTCCTAAAACAATCATCTAAGAATACTAGACTTCTCTTACTTAATACTGGTCATAAGTAATCCTTACTGCTGAAATGCTGAGCGTGTGGTCCAAAGGGAAAACCTATAGTATCATATAGTATATAGTATTTTTTTTATAGTATTCAAGTTTATTTAAACCTATAGTAAAAGCCTTGATGTCAACATTATTACTTTGCTTTTGAATCACGTTAATCATTTCATCAATGTACATCACTTAAGACCAATAGTGATTGAGTTTGTAGGTCAGTGCTTTAGTACTACTTTTTACTTATTCATAATTCAAAATCTTTCATTTATATAGCGCTTTTTTTATATTATATAATATTATATTATTTTAAAAGGTCATTCCCAAATTGAGCAAGCCTAGGGAAGAAGAAACCAAGTCTCAAAAAGGGACCCAACCTTCTTGGGAGGATCCCATCCTTATTCATCACATTACTTTGTTCACTTTCTTATCTGCTTGATATTGGATAGCATCCCTAACCATAGGGACACTTTAGAGGCACCAGTTAACCTAACACGCGTGTCTTTGGACTGTGGGAGGAAACCGGAGTAATCTGAGTAAACCCACAAGGACATGGAGACTCCACACAGAAAGGACCCTCTCCGTCTGGGATTGAACCCCGGATCTTGCTGCGAGGCGACAGTGCTACCCAGCGTGCCACCCTGCTTTTGACTTAAAATGGGTTTAAAAGGAAGAAAAAAAGCTTTGTGTAGAAGTGTTTATTTTGAAGTGGAAATACAAAGGTTATACTTTATACTTAAACATTTTTGGCACATTTTCTTCTGCACCGTTTTGGAATCGAGGACGGGACTCGATGAGCAGAATCAAAATCGGAGGCCATTCCAATCCGATCGGACTCCAGTCATCCATCGGTTATGTGGTGTGCACTAACGTACGATAACGCAAATACTTATCACAAGTCCTGTAGATTCAGCAGCACAAGGGTTCTACATTTTTTGAAAGGTCATGCACGGGGACGCTAGACTTGCTGTGCGACTGCGTGCCGTTATGCTGGCTGCCGCGCTACCACGGCATGTGATCGCACCGTAAATCGAGTAGTGGGGCACAAAAAGGGGCTGTGTGTACTTAATGCGTTTTCACCAGCCTAATCTCCATGTGGCATAGTGAATTGTTTCCTGATGACGTTAGATTGGGATCTCTGTGAAGACCAGTCAAGGGTGAAGCAGTTTAAGGCTCGGTCACGAGCTGTTTTCATGGACATGTGCTGCTTTTTACATACGCCTTTAATGTTTTCAAGAACTTTCCACTCCTGTTGGTAGAAAAAGGCATTTCTGTGTGTTTATTTTCAAACCCTGGGTGTGTAATAAAGGCATAAAACGCTCCAGAGTGTCTAAGGAAATTATGCGAATTAAAAATGGCTGACTTCTTTGATTCCACAACAGCAGTTAAAATGCAGTTACTATATTTTTATGTATATTACAGGAATCACTTATTTCTCTTAACTTCTATCCCTTATGTTCAGGTTGCTGTGAAAATCATAGACAAGACTCAGCTGAACTCTTCCAGTCTCCAGAAGGTGAGATTGTTTTTACATTGGTAGCCAGTTTTTACATTTGCCAGGGCGTTTGACGATTTTCAAGTTGAACAATCTTCTTAAAGGCTTGCAGTGGTTTAGTAATGCCCTTCTCCACTTCCTTGAGTTCTCCCGTTCATTGTGGAAAAGGCCCGAAGAGGGCTAATTGCACAAAATTAGGCTCAAGTACTTCCTGAGGTGATGGGATGGGTTTGATCCTGCACTTTGTACTGTACACATTGGCGAGAATGTGCCGTAACGAACACGATCTGCTGTCTGTTCTCAGCTCTTTCGAGAAGTGAGGATCATGAAGCTGCTGAATCACCCAAATATCGGTGAGCTTTTCTTACCTCATCCGGCTTCACGTGCCGGTGCTGTCCCTTGATACGAGCTCGTGAGGAACTGAAGAGACTATCCATTTTGGAAAAGCATTATTTGCTATGGTTTCTAGATCACCGCTTTGGATTTTTAACTCGTGCTTGTTTTTCTTTTCGTTGTCCTTTCTATACAGTGAAGTTATTTGAAGTGATAGAGACGGAGAAGACGCTTTATCTGGTTATGGAGTATGCCAGCGGAGGTCAGGGTTCTCCTTCAAGTTCTTCCTGTTCGCCGAACCACACTGAACACTGCACACAACAGCCTGTAGATGGACAATCCCTTTTCCTGTTTTATTCACTTAACACGACTTATTTTTGCCATCCATGTATTGCAAACGGCTCACACTGAACAGATCCACACCGAAGACATCTGAAGGCTCTGTCCAAATAAGATGCCTACACCTTCATAACCCCTAGTACTCTGCTATTTAGGTAGACTATTTAGTTACTGAAGGGTCAGCATCGTGGACGTGCGTCATCAGCGGTCTCATAACCAAACCACAAGCGGTCGCATACATGAACTTAATTCGGAATCCAAGTTAGTCTTCATGTGAGGCTGTGTTTGTGCTACCGTTGCCATAGTGAACTGCACGAGTTAAATGTGCCCGGTACAGAGTCGGTTGGATGAGACTGACCATGGTGAAAACCGGCCAATTCTGGTCACCAGCCGATCGATCTGTAAATCTCTAGATTAAACCGGCCATGATCCCTGCGCAACAGTACAGTCAGCGATTAGTGGTGGAATCGTTCTGCTAAAAAGTTTTTTACGCCATGAAACTAGCGATGACATCACAAACTGTGGCGCCAATTTAAGCGAGAAATGGATTCAGACAGCTTTGAAATCCCAGGAAATATCGAGACATTTAGTGTGGCTGTGTTATCTGCCTTTTTGTAAGCGACTAGTTGCTTAGCCAGTTGCAGCTGGAATGATTGAGGTTCCCACGTTTGCTGAAACTCATGATTAGGAACTAAGGCGGCAGGGTTTGCTGCAGTGCTCTGCAGTGAAACAGGCTCTGCTTGCTCTCTCTCTGTCTTCTTGCTGTCCACAAAGTGTTCTCTGTCTCAAGCTTTTGTCATTCTCATGACTGTTCTTTTTTTTTTTTTCCCCCTCCCCTCTATCTCTCTCACCCCTCACCCCCTCTGTAGGAGAGGTGTTTGATTACCTCGTTGCCCATGGCAGAATGAAAGAGAAAGAGGCCAGAGCCAAATTCAGACAGGTGAGACTTTGTTTGGTTTGAACTCACTCCTAGATTGTGTAAATGTTAAGAAGTTGATATATCTACATGAACGTCAAACTTTAGGGGGGGGACCCAGGTTCTTCTGAATAATTGATTTTGCTTATTCATGTTTGTATTAGGGTTGGATCGTGTGGTGGTTTTTTTTTCCATTTGAAATGTATAAATTCCAGATTTTCCAGGGACTAAATGAGAGACTCAAGCTCGTTTATGTAGCAGTTACTTAGCTGATGTCAAAAATGGACAAACTGTTCTGTGTAGTCACTGTATTAACGACACAACTACTAGTGGATTAATTTCACATACTGTTCTATTTAGTGCAGTAGCATGTGGTTTTAGAGTGCCGTTTTGGAACAAAGTTGGGTGTACAATTCTGGTTTGTTCCGTGTGCTTCTGGATAAATGTACGTGTGGGCAAAGGTTTGTGGACACGTTTCGTAATGTAAGTCACACTTGTCTGGATTCTCCATAGACAAACAGTGGCAGTACAATAGGTTGTACTGATACGCCAGTGACTCTCAATACGACACTTTTATTGGTTTCCACTACAGACAAGTCGTTCATTCGTTTTCTGCCCTGCTGTCCTAAAACAGTCCATAGATAATTGGTTTGCTCTTTTTTTTTATTGAGACTTGGTTGGCTTGCTTAAAACCTTGACCTCAACTCCATCACAAACCATGAAAATGCACTGGAATGGCAAAAGTGAGCCAGATCGTATTGTCTAATATTAGCAGCCAACCTCGCAGTCACTTGTAACAGCAAATGTGGAGGGAAAACAAAATACTCATGTTTTGGATGCAAGTTTTTGGGAGTTTTGGCAAACTTTTGTCTATATACTGTACGTTTACAGTATTTTACCATTTATAAGACCCACTTAAAGTGCTCTCCTTACTGAAAATTACTACATACTATAGACACAGAACACAACAAAAACTGTTTGAAGTTGGTGTAGGTAAAGTTAAACATAATAATGAAAGAAAAGGACAAAATATAATATAAAATATGTAATTTAACATGTAAGCACAATCTTAGTTTTCACTTTTAGTGCCGAGTGAGATGTCTTTAATTTGGTTGAAGGATGACGAGGTTCTCAAGTCGCTTGGACGTTAAGTGGAAGTTCATTCCTCTGCCTGCTTGCCAGCACTGAGAGGAACCTTGATGCTTGTTTGATGATATAAAGATCGAATCAATCGAACTCCTTCAGTTCATTAGCAGTTATCCAGCTGACTCGCTCTTGTGAGATTGTAGAGCTTCATTCACTTGTAAGGGTTGGTTATGTGAGGCGACGAGTCAGAACCGAGAGAAGGAACTTTAAATGCGGTAACAAAGGCTCATTGTTTCTCAAAAGCCAGCTGCATTCACCTTTTTATTTGACACTATTATGATGGATAGCTGAGGTTTTCGAAGCGGCGAGCGTTTGTCGCCACATTCATATTTCTTACAACCAGGCTCTCCCGTGTTCTGATTGGTTGCAGAACCAACGTGTTGTACTGCGCTATAAAGATTGAAGAGACCACTGAGTGTTCTCAGACCGCAATTAATAACACAATGAAAAAAGAAGTGCGTATTCATTTTTGAACAAAATAACACTGTTAATAGAACTCAATATTTCAATCACAACGTTCATGTCTCTTTTTCCTCAATTAAATAAGATTTGGTTCAGACGATCACTAAACTGTCGTTAAGCAGAATGAGGTGTGACTGTTGGAATTCATCAGTTACTGGAGTGTTTTTTTTAATGTCATTTTTCCAGAGCTGTTTATCTATAAATAAAACTCCATTGCTCTACAGTGAGCTAATATAAGTGTTAAATAAAATGATACCATTGAAATTAATCAGAACACCGTTGTATTGTGATGAGTCACGTTTTCCATACGTGTATTTTCCTGTCCTGTATTGTGAACTCAGTAATTGTACAACTGTGTTAAAAAAAAACAAAAACCGCCCTGTGTTTGAATTGTGATGCCCAGTGAAGGTGACTGATGTTAGTAATTATCTTTCTTCGTTTGAGCTCGAATTGAACATAAATCATACTGGCAGGTGGCAGGTGTCAAGTGATGACTGTTTACTTTAATTACACCATTCTGCCATCAGCTTACTCTGGCAAACACGTTACACGTTGTGGTCTTTGATTAAACGTGCTGGAAAAAGGCTTGGGTTTCAGTTTAGCTCAACAGCTTTTGAATGCAATCTGTTTAATGGGATGATTTCACTTTTACTTTGCCTCTGCGAGCAGATTGTGTCAGCAGTACAATACTGTCACCAGAAGTGCATCGTCCACAGAGACCTTAAGGTGAGCGTTTCAGTTCTAATCAGTTTCAGAAAAAGATGTGGCCTCACTGGTTGTGAGAGTTTGGAGACGGAAGTAGCTCATTTTGTAGAAGCGAATGAACTTCCTAATGTATGAAGTACCAAATGAAACTCCACATGTTTCAACACTTGGTGTTTGCAGGACATTGGCTTCGCTCGCCACTTTTTCAGAAGCAGCAAGTGGTCAAATCAGCACTCCAGAATAATGAAGCACAAACACAAATCAAAACGATTCATAATCTATATTAAGGTCCTTACCTTACTATACGTTGAACATTCTCTGGATTTGCTGGAATCCCCGTCCTAAATCGGGGAGCTGCATTTTTATGGAACATTTCAGATATTCTGTTTAGCAGTTGGAAGCTCTTCAGAGATCAAAAATCAATTCTTGCCAGATGATCAACAAAACAAACTGACCAGTGCTCTTCAGATTTCAAATTTGGACGTTGCATTTACCAAACAGTTCCCCTCCAAACCCTTCTGAATTGAACGCCATGTAGACTCTCGCTGAGCATTTACATTAGAAACATCTGTACAGTCATGTAATTATATATGTAATCATTCAGTCATGCTGCAGCAGTGCGATGCATTAAATGATGCTGCTACAATTAACAGCTTCAGGTCGTGTTGACGTCCACCTTTAAAACCGGGGGAAATGAAATCTTTTGATGACCAGGTCTGACAAGAGTGACTTCTGATCTTCCTCTATCCAGGCTGAAAACTTGCTCCTGGATGCAGACATGAACATCAAGATTGCCGATTTTGGCTTCAGTAATGAGTTTACTCTGGGCAACAAGTTGGACACGTTTTGCGGCAGCCCTCCATACGCTGCTCCAGAACTCTTCCAGGGGAAGAAGTATGATGGACCAGAGGTGGACGTGTGGAGTTTGGGCGTTATCCTGTACACGCTGGTCAGTGGATCGCTGCCTTTTGATGGACAGAACTTGAAGGTGAGGAAACTATAGGGGGAGCAATATGGATGGTAGGATGGTAGGCAAACACAGAATGCTGATCTATCCGGACGGTGCTTGTATTGCAGGAGTTACGCGAACGCGTTCTAAGAGGGAAGTACAGAATCCCTTTCTACATGTCCACAGACTGTGAGAACTTGCTGAAGAAATTTCTTATTCTCAACCCAACCAAGAGAGGCAGCCTTGAGGTTCGTTACTAATCAAGTGTGCTATATAGGAAATATACCTACATACGTTCACCGATCGCTTTATTAGGTACCCCTCCTTGTTTCTACTCTTTGTCCATTTTTTTTTAGTTCCGCTTACAGTATAGGTGCACTTTGTAGTTCTACAATTACACACTGACACACAGACACAACAGTGCTACCAGTGCATACATCTACCTCATTGGTCCATCTTGAGGCCGTAAAGTCAGAGACAGCAGCTCATCTGTGGGTGTTACTCATCCTCAAATCATCATCATCCTCCTCCAACAGTGCTCAGATGACGTGGGATTATCGTGCCTTTCTTTCTTTTTACGTCTGTGGTACTGCATTCTTGGTGCAAATAAGTTCCTATGGGTCCTGAAAAGATTGGCCACAAGAGCCAGCCGAAAGAAAAACGTGGCAACTATACTAGAACCTTGAGTTTACCAATAGCGCAAGTGTTTTGCTTTTAGTTTTCATTTCTAGTCCGTTCCTTATTTAAGGGCCTGAGATTTTTCTACACTTTATGGTATAAGCTTTGTGTTAATGAGTTTGGCCGACTGTAGGTTAATGTAAGTGTTATGTAAAATAAACTATGTTAATTTAATCGGTTCATGATCCTTTTTACGCTGGGATTTGTCCGAATGATTCCCATCCTAAATTGGGTAGTAACTGTACATTAAAACTCGGTTAATGCATATAATGCCCTATACTGTGTGAATGTTCTGGTGGTCTGGAAGGAATTAAGGGCATATGTGATCGGTAGATTTTGTTTTTGGTACACCGTGAGCTCTTTGGAATGAATTAGCGATGAGAACTGAGGTACCACTGTAACTGCAGAACTACAAAGTGCATCCGTATGGTAAGTGGAACTGGTCAAATGGACAATGTGTGCTGAAACTAGAAGGCGTACTTAATATAGTGGCTGGATAATTTATGTCCATTGGCTTATTAGTCATCCTCATCTAGATCATGATGCCTGATAATGTCCTATAGATGTGTACTACACATTGCCTCCATTCTCCTGCTTATGTCCAGCAGCAGATCATGAAGGACCGGTGGATGAACGTGGGGTACGAGGAGGAGGAGCTGACCCCCTACATCGAGCCCCAGCCCGACTACAAGGACCCCAAGAGGACAGGTCAGCACCCCAGCAGTGCAGGGGGTTGGAAGAGAGGTGGGGCAGACGTCTGGTGCCACTGGGCTGGGGGATTGTGGGAAGGCAGGGGGGGGCTGGTAGGGAAAAGACTGGGGCTGCTTTGGTGATAGGGTGGAACTACAGAGGTGCTGGGTTGAAGGTATATCTTCTGGGAGTTAACCTAACTGACTGTTTTTTGTTTTTTTTTGTGAGTGATGCTCATTTGGGTGTGCTTCTGGCTTTCTAAGTATTCTGTCACCTAATGCATGGGCTTAACACGTCTTAAGTTTTGTGTTGAATTGAATTGTAATGTCATTGTCGGTTGGTAGTTTTGGCTTTGGTAACCAATCTCATTCTCCACCCTCTCTAGATATAATGTTGCAGATGGGATACTTGGAGGACGAAATCCAAGAATCCTTAGTCAATCAGAAGTATGATGAAGTCATGGCAACTTACCTGTTACTGGACTATAGGAATTCAGAGGTGGGTCGCTCTATAAACTCTTACGCGCTGCATTTAGGGTTGTTTAGTGTTTTGAATAATCCTGTTTTCACGAGAGCATACCTAGTGATGAGCGCTTAGTTACTAGCCATGATTGCTATTACTTGTCATATTGTTGTGCCTCGTACTGCCACACATTTGTATAATGAATACAGTGCATAACAACCAGATGCTGTTCAATACATTGTTTAGTAGGGCTGCACTAAAAATACAGCAATATCTTGTGATATTCATTTTCGTTATATACTACGACAGTTCTCTCAAAATCAAGATTTTTTTTTATTTTTTTTTATGGAAGGAAAAACACATTTTAAATAACTAAAATCTCCACTCCTGTACAGGTCGCCGTACAGTGTTTCAATGATCTAATTGATCCACGTGATGTGCTGTATTAAGACGACTCCAATTGTACATCGTAACTTGTATTACAGCTTTTTTTAAAAAATATATTTTCACTCAACTCCGCAGAATATCAGGATGCATTGTATCACAATGTGTTGTGATGATATCGTGTCATGACCGTGATTCAAATCATATCTTCATCCAAATGTTAATAGGTTTATATTTCGTTATCCCCTAACCCCCCCCATTTAGCGTGATTAGTACAGTCTGAACTGCTACAGACTATGTTCAAAACAACATGATGTACAAGGCCTGTGTTGTTGGAATTGATTAAATGTATCATTTAAAATAGATTAACGTTTAAAAATTGAGCCTACAGTGCATTACAGTAGAAGCTGTTAATATTGCTAAGCGGTCAATAGGAGAGACTGAACTGTTGGTACGTGATTACAGTCCTTGTACAGTTTACACGTTCGAATGAGGATTTTCTTCAGTTGAATGCGTTTTTCTGGTTTGACAAACGCTTGAATTTCTATTTCATTTTGTCGGCTCTCTAAGTAATTAGTGGCCACCGCCCACTAGAGGCAAACCTATGTGTATTTTCTGTCGTGAACGCTGGATATATCGTTTTCTTGCGTTGCCCACATTAAAAAGAAGCACACAATTTTAGATGCTGATACAGTACATTAATGCCTGCTGTTCCCCATGTCAGCTGGATGAAATCTCAATAAAGCCCCGCCCAAGCGTTGACCTCACTAACAATGCCCAATCACCTTCTCACAAGGTACCTCGAAGTACCTCCAACCAGAAGCCGCGCAGATCCACAGACCAAAGTAAGACATATTCTGCTTATGGAATAGTTTTTATGTAATAGGTATGCGCTGTTTAGCCGTCGCTTTACGTTCTGTGAAACGGGTTGATGACAGGTTGTGGGGGGTAGGGGGGCAAACAAAAGGAGTACTACTTGCAATAGGACAGGCATATACCCTTACATATGCCCTTTACAGTCTATTAGAAATTAACATTGAAAAGTCATACACACGATCGCAAGTAACTTGCCCAATTCTTTAACGACATCAGCCAGGTTAGAACAGTTTGTAGTCTAAATGTGAGCTAACGAGCAATCAAGCAAAGAAACACGCGCCCATGAATGACGGACTTCCACTCTCAAACTCCTGCCTCTGCTCGTTGATCCAAACTGTTGATTGGCTGTTTTGTTGGCTGTATTGATTGACTATTTACAGCCGCAGTGTTTGGAATTAAAAGCGAGATCTTTATTTCCTAGTTGAATTCATTATGTTTGGGCGTTAAAGTGAGCAGACGTCGATCAGATGGCAGTTGAGCGGCGCATACCAGTACATTTTTATGTATAATGCTTATGTTTCTATCGAAAGTAATACGCTGTCATTTTTCACAGTATTTTTTCGGCTCTGGTTTGTACCCATCACTGTCTGTTCCTGCCGCAGGTTTGTCTGCTTCAGGCAAGCGCACTCAAGGCGACAATAAGCACATTGGCGAGGAGTACGGGAGGAAAAGCTCAGGCAGCTCTGCCAAAGTTCCTCCGAGCCCGCTCACTACAGGCGACCGAAAGAAAACCCCGACCCCGTCCACCGTGAGTTCATCCAAAATATTACTTAATAATCCCTGTAAATACACTGACCTTGGTGTGATGCCAACTGCTCCTCTCTTTGATATACAGAACAGCATCCTTTCCACTGGTACAAGTCGTGGAAGAACCTCTCCCGGACCCGAAAGGTCCACTCTGGGAATACAGAATGGCAAGGACAGGTACACACGGTTCTTACTCTGGGCAAGAATAGTACAAATGACCTACAATAACCTATACAGTGACTCGGCGTTCACTCTCTGGATGAGGTTTGCATGTGCACCCTGTATTTGAGGAGCTGTGTGTCTGTGGAGCATTGGAATGGGGGAGATGTTCCTGAGCTCATGGACCTGATACGGATCTCAGGCTTGCAGCATTCAGTGCTGTGCAAAAGTCTTAGGCCACCATTTACATTAGATGCACAGTGGAACCTTGGAATTGAACTTAACTGGTTCCGGAAGGCCGTTCAGACACGGAATTGTTTACAGTCAGAATGAAATTTCCACCGTAAGAAGTAATGCAAGTAGGATTAATGTCTTTCTGACCTACAAATTATTGTTCCTTATGCCTGTTTCCATATGTAAGTAGTGATTAAAGGCATTAAATAAGCATAATACAATACTAATAATCAATAAATACATGACATAAATTAATTCTAAACTTTCACAGTGCCATGTTATTTTAATGGTATGATGTATAATATATTTCTCTCTTTATTATGATCTTTATTAAAATAGAAACATTGAAATACAGACAATCCATGAAATTCTCTGAAATACAGCATCTGTACCTACGGACGGGTGGGTATTTAGTCTGACCTCCCCTTACACTTAAGCAATTAGAGCAACTGCCAGCTTCATCAGGATACCATGTTGACCATTCAGTCCAAGGAAACCTGGTCAGAAATGGTCTTTTTTGGAAGAGTAGCAGCCAGAAACCATGTTTTCAGAACGAGAACTGCATGAAAATAAGATCTCCTACGGCTCAGAGAGATTGAAATGAAGACATCCTGTTGTTGGCAAGATGTTAAATACGGTCATAAAACCGTTGATGAAAAAAGAAATCTGATAAGGGCCTAAGACTTTTGCACAGTACCTTATAGCTTTTTTTGAAAAGATACGCACAGGGTTACTGGACAGTCTGTACTTGGGCAGGCTAAAGAGAAGGGAAGCACAGCAGGGCTCTAGAGTGTCGGCAGATGAATGGAAGGACAGGCCATGCTGCTTGTCACTAGTTGGCTCAAGCTGTGATCCGTATGCATGGCCGTCCTTTCATGTGATTTTTAGCCCGTGTCATGCACTTGTGCCTTGAAGAGTTCACCGTTTTTGATTTAGCCTCGTCTGTGCGGCGCATGCACCAAATAAGGCAAAGACATGTAAATTTGCTTTGAATTGCAAATTGGATCCGTTCACTTTTCCGCCCCACTTTCTATTGATCATGCTTTGTCGTGCAAATGCACCAGTGATTCCACCATCATCTGTTTAACCTAATTTGCATCCATAGCTTTCCCCCTTTTGAATTAACGGTCATTGATTTTCAGGTTTTTACCCAGGGCTTTATGCAAAACATTGGTTTAGGACATCAGTGTTTATGAGTGGATGTTTATTAAACAGTGCTCATCTGTACATTAGTTTAACTCTTGCCTGGCTTTGATCCCTGGTGGAGTGACCTGGGGCCTTTCTGTGTGGGGTCCCTGTGTCTGCGTTGGCTTACTCCGGGTACTTCGGTTTTCTCCTGCCGTCCAAAGACGTGCTTTAGGTTCACTGATTACACTAAATTTGACCATAATGTGTAGGACTTTGTGATGTGCGATGGATTGGCCTCCTGTCCAGGGTTGTTCCTGTCCCGCGCCCCTGCCCTGCCCTGCCGGCTAGGCCCCGGCTCTTGCTTGACCCTGCCCAGGATTAAGCAGATAACAAAACTGAAGAGTAACTGTTGAATTCAAAGATGTTCACTTGGCCAGAGTTTAGCATCATTTCTCTTTCAAATGGAGGAAAGCAGCCTGATAAATGGAACTTTTGTGTCTGTGTTTAGTCTCTGGCGGTTGGTTCGCAGCAGTGCTTTTCTTTAAGTGGTTCAAAACTGTTTTCTGCCGCTGTTTTCTAGACTGAGAATAATTCCATGTTTCATCAGGTCTTTCTTGAGATACATGTTGTCAGGTTTGGTAACTACTACCTTTAGGCATTTATTACATCACAAACTGTTGTCGTTTACGTTAGTGAGATAAGGTCATACTTTAGACCTTTGAAACATGTTTACACTCCCCATGCAGGACTGAGGTAGAGAGGTATGATGGTAGGTTTCTTTTTGTTTCCTCCTTTTAAGAAATCCTAATAGTTATGTTACTTACTTCAATATATTAAAAAAACTTTTTTTTTGTAGTAGACTTGTAGCTTTTTTTGTTGTTTTTGTTTAGGCATTTTGTTTTTCCTCAACAAGGAGTTAAAAGCTGGAATCAATATTGGATTGAATTTAAGGTCACCATTGGTCTTGATACTTAGTGTCAGGTCAATGCATGGCTAATTATCTCTCTGTATAGTCTGTCCATTCTTTTAGCTCCCTTATTAGTAACAGATGGGAATTCCACACAAAAATCTCTGCCTTTTTTTTATTCTGCACACAATATTCATTTTTGCACAACAACAAATAACCCTGTTTGATAAATGCTTTGCCATGCCCCCCCCAAACCCAAAAAATATATGATATGGATTGATTGTGTAATGAAAAGTAAAACCTGAAAATCCATTTAGTACAGCACAAATATCGATATCACTATAAATTAACACCCAGGTCAGAATGGGATATATTACGCTAAATAGTCTTCATGGAACAAAAGAATTGTTTAAAAAGTCCCCAAATCTTGTGAAAAGTTTTAGCTTGACTGTATTAGCCTTTGACGAGCCAAACCTGAAGACATTTTTATTAACGAAGACTTCCGGAATATAATTTAGATTTTATACAAGCTACCAATTTCCAAACCTGTGCATTTCATCTTTAAGACTATGAACGTAAATGTGATGGAAACTTGTGTACTTGCTTCAGAGAGCTGCTGCTTCTTCGTTTTGAAAGTGCCTAGAGTTTCTAACCAAAACTAGAAGCAGCCTGCATAATCGACTGCATTTAACTCAATCAACAGGAGCAATCATTCCTTCATCAGCTTCACTCTAACCTGTGCAACTCACACTCCACTCCCACACCCCTTCTGGGGCTATGAGGAGGGGACTGTTGTGGATGTTTCTCCCCCAGCTTGAGCACCCCTGGGTCCCGCGCCTCTACCGCCTCGGCAGCAGCAGTGCTAACTTCCTCTTCCTCCTCCCGCCCCCGCCACCACAAGTCCCTGTCCACTTCGGCCCACCCCAACCCCTCAGACCTCCACGCACATCGGCCCAGGCAAGTGCCAGCAGCGCCCACGCTTTGGGCAAGGGCTGAAGAGAAGCCCTTCTCCAGACAGCAACTTAAGATTTGGAGTTTTAGACATTTCCTCGGGGACCCAATGTATTTACTATTAGACACACTATATAAACAAAAGTTTGTGGACACCAATAAAATGACTCCCTTAACATGTTAGTATGGAGTTTGCCCCCAACTTTTGCTGTTGCAACAGACTCTGTTCTTCCACAAGTGCTTTTCACTAGATTTTGGAACACAGCTGAAAGGCTGGATAATGTTGGGCAATAAGCCATGGCTCATTTTTGGTCTTGAGTTTAGGTCGGCAAGGCAATTTCTCATTCAAACGTGGCAAACCAGTTCTTTCTATGTTTTGTTTTATAACAGCTGGGCAGAAAGTGGATGAACTAAATTATGAGAGTCACTCGGGTACCACCTTTTTACCTCCACTGTTTGTCTGCGGAGAATCCAGAAATGCTTTAGATTGTGTGTTACAAGTAAGTGTGAAATAGCAAAACTAAATAGTTAGAAGGGGTGTCCACAAACATTTGGCTATATATTGTATTAGAGTAGTTATAATAAAACTTCCTTGAATAACACCATAGACTTTTCTCTTGCCACTGGCTGAATGTAACACCTTTTGTGCTCCGTATTAACACATGCTCACTCATCCCGACCATCTCTACCACTTTTAACCCCAGAATGTTCATTTGAGCAGCAAACTGGAGCGTGTGACCATCACCATGGCATGCTGCATTCATGACCAAGACCCCTATCCAGTCTTGCGGTGTCCCACTTACCACTGCGTTCTGTGTTTACTGGAGATTGTTTTCCAAGGTTTTTTTTTTTTTCAAATAATGATTTCTATTTTATGTGTATAATGTTTACTATAATCTTCAATCCTTGGGGCCCACCCAAATCCCTACCATTCTCATTGTAGTGGCTGTGAGGTTGCTAAATTAGTGAGTAGTACGAGATGTATCGAGGAAATTTATTTATTTATTTTAGCTTGAAATCAAAAGTCCAGATATA
>JAUZST010003815.1:0-16834 GCA_034779995.1 Parotocinclus haroldoi
TATATATATAGTACAGAGTAACAGTACACAGCCACACAAGTGTATAATATAGGCTTCTGCCTTAAGGCATTTAAACATTAAAAAAAATGGAGTAATATTATTTTCCTCATGTTTTATCCTGTTGGCTGCATTTCATTGCAATTCCCACAACGATAGACTTTTAATGCAAAATATAATTTGATTAAGCATTTCTATATAAAACAGCATATGGAAGCTGTTATCTTGTATGCCATGGGGGAAAAGTGTGTTTGTGATGGAACCTGCTGCATAGACATGAGCAGCAAAAATCAGACAGTGTTTAAACTCATTTACTGCCCTTAACAATTTCATTCCCTATAGGCAACTGGGGCGAGAGTAACGAGTGGATATTTAAGTTAACCACTCTAGCCAGTCTCCTCTGACCTCTATCATCAACTGATACTCACTGGATATTTTCTCTTCATCAGACAGTTTTATAGATCAGCAGTTTCAGAAATACTCAGACCAGTCCGTCTAACACCAATAGTCAATTAAGTCCTTTTTTTGTTATTGTGATCCTTTGATGCTTGACCGTCTACATGCTTAAATGCATTGTGTTGACTCCATGTGATTTGTTAGATACTGCATTGCACTTGCAGCAGCCTTATTTCCCAAAAGGGAAGAAGAGGATTAAGTAAGTAAGTATTGCACTTGCTAAAAGTACTATAATGCAATTTATGAACTATCATTTGTTTGATTGGGTTTGTGTGCAATAATCAATAATATTTCATAAACAATGATATGACCCTTGGGAAAGAGAACCGCTAGTTCATAATCACTTTTAGAAATTATGACCAAAGTTCAAAAAGTTTAAACAAGTGCTGTGCCCTGAGTGTACAATGAATCTGGTTCTTATAAAGATTTCCCCAGGAAAATAAGCCCATTATTATATGTCATTAGCCTAAGAAATCAACAGTTAACACAACACAGATTACAACTGGAATGAATTGAGCTCTAACTGTAAACGCATCTCAAAATCATATAGTTGATTTGAATTACTTTCTGAACTTTTTTAATTACAATGCAGAAAATATATTAACATCAGGTGTGACCAAATTTTTGATTGAACTGTACACATATACGCTGGAGGATTTTCTCATCTTTTCTGAGCCATTCATATTTTAATGTTTACTTTTTTGGTACACATCTCAAAAAATGCAAAAATAACTCAAACTCTTTGCAAACAGGAAGCAAATGTTCCCAGACAGCAGCAAATCAGATGCATCGTGGCATGGGATTTCATCATGTTCCATACCACAGTAACTTGTCATTGGTGCATGAAATAACAACTCGTGTCTCTGCAGACACAAGGCCTATCTGAAGCAGCCCATTATTTAGTAATTAATAACATCAACATCTGTTTGCTTTAATGTCTGAGATCTTATTGGCGTACATCAATGATTATGCATTGTAGGACTCTCTTCTGATACGGCTACTTGGTTTGATAAACATATTTGTATTGTCTTCTTGCATCCACCTCGAATATCTGCCAGTCATGACATTTGACATAATAGTTTAGGCTTGTGTTTTCAGCGAAAACTGTGATACTGAAGGTGTTCCAAATTTCGGCCTTTGTAGTATAGACTTAGCAAGCTTGATACGCAAGTTCAATCTCCTGAGGACAGAAGGACGCCTTCAGTTGGAATACCCAGTGCCGTATTATCAGTTCTTTCAAGCTTTGCACATTTGTCTAATTATTTGGCTTACGTGTTAATGTAGACTTGTCAGTTTATTTTGTGCACCTAAATGAAAACCAAGCACAATATATTGCATCAGTGGTGAAA
The DNA here is from genome assembly GCA_034779995.1 of Parotocinclus haroldoi. Lineage (NCBI taxonomy): Eukaryota > Metazoa > Chordata > Actinopteri > Siluriformes > Loricariidae > Parotocinclus > Parotocinclus haroldoi. The sequence continues at coordinate 1,803 of JAUZST010003815.1, forward strand.
GTAGTGCTAAGATCTTTTACTTCAAATAGTTTAATCTACCTCTAACAATGCATAATACAAACTGATCACATTTAAGCATAAAATAGAAACTGTCCCAAGAATAAACAAGCCACGTCTGATTTTAGAAGGAAATTCTGGACTTCAGAACAATGGACAGCAATTCATAGTTTGAATACAGTACATAAATAATAAAAATAACAATAAATATAGCAAAAAAAAAAAACACAAGCAATAAATGCAAAGTATAATATACATTATAATATAGTTTAACATATAATATGAATACAATTAATAAATAATATTTACAGTGGTTTTTTTTTTTATAATCTACCTCACATTTTCCAAATATACATATAGGCTCTATATTGAAAAAAATGAATGCACATACATAACTACTTTCTCACACAAAAACAACTACAATAACTTCATTAAAAATTTGGCATAACTAAATTACCATTTAATTCAGAGGCACAACAACTGTAGTATTTAGAAAATTATACATGGCAAATTATGCATGGAAAGGTCCAGAATTTCAAATGAACTTGGGGTTTTACTGATGACATTTCACAAGTAAACAAGAACAGACAAGACCATAGATTGCAGAAGGCCCCAAAGACATATTGGACCATGATAGAGTGACCTAAAAAGACTTTATGACTTTGCTAATGTCTGGTCCATGTCCATTTTGGTCAATGTCTTGTTTCATAGTTTAGAATCCTAAAAGTATGCCATAATATACAGGATAGTGCACTAGTATGTACTGTATATTCGAGACATACTATCCAAAGGATGACTGGAAAACATTATTTTTCAAAGTAAGACAAAATACACCCTCAAATCAGAAAAGGTTAGGATGGTATGGAAAATGCAAATATGTATAAAAATGTAATGCTGCTTACATGTACTTTGACTTTTAATCATTGCAGAGAGAATGATATTTATTTTATATATTATACAGAATACTTAATGTTTTGTCTAATGGACTTCATGTTGTTTGTTAATAAACAAGTATTTTACATTTCTACAATTGGATGAGACACAGCTTAAAAACATAACCATGCTAGACAGTAAGCCATAAAGACATTGCCCAGCATGAACAAATATGATGGAGTAGTTTCATTTAGATAGGCATTTTCCCAAACATCAGCTCTTATTGAACAGACAAAACATTTTGCTTCTAATGGACAGTCTGGAGTGCTCTCTATATTGAGACAACAGAGGTTGAACTACATTTTTGATGGCTTTATTGAAACTACGCTGTATGATTGACAGCACTTTATCTGTTGGACTTTACCCGTCATGAATCTAGCTGACATAATGATTGCAATAACTGGCATATTTTCATGGGGCTGTTCAGCACTGCCGACTGAATAGCTATCAACCAAGAGAACTACCTTGGCAGGAGTAGGCACTGTTACCTTGTTACAGGTGATGTTTAAGATAGAGGATGATTAAAAATGGATGAGAAGTGACACAATACAAAAGTTCAGTAATACCTTCTCGTTTTATTGTCACTTTGCATTGACTGGTGTCCCATCTAATGTGTAATTAAACCTACACCTTGCTCTTTGCAGCACAGATACCACATCCATACAACCCGGACGATAATAAGTAAAGATAAACCATAACAAATGTATTCATTTATGAATTTATATGAATCAGTTACTTATGTATATGCCAGTAGAAATACATGTGATGCTCATATTTGGAAATGGGAGACCCAAAAGAGTACTTATCTTTTGATTATGTTATTTAGATTACAGAAATTCTGCTTCTGTAGTTTTATGGGGTTGCCAGATTTTTGTTTTATAGATTGTTAAGGCAAGTTCTTGCATCCAACTCACTTTAAGCTACGCACTTCCCTTAATTATTAAAATATGAATAATTTAACATTTTACATTAATTATGCACAGACCATTAAAAAAATTTCACTCAAATTCTGATCCTTTTCTCCATGAAATATGAGTAAGTAATAAAACATCAGTAAAGTTAGGATGAAGTTTTATGATGTAACGGTGATGCAAGTGGAAGATTCAGATGTACTGAGATGTCTGGGCATCCCTTGTGAATTTGCTTGTCATTCGCTCTCCAAATGAAAAGCTACACTGTCATTTAAATTTGTTCTCTGTAGAGCTTGTGTTGAGTTCAAGTTCAGTTTGTTTAGAAAGACAGCAACATATGTAATTTAACCTGGAGTGCATCAAGGGCATGACTATAAAAGCATTGCTTCAGTAAAATATACTAAATGTTCAATAAGTTCATACTGCCATTAAGATACAAACAGTGTCAGAAAGCTTGATGCAGACCTGTGTATGATTTATACAGTATACACTCCATCTTTTTCAGTGCAAGTGAATGTTCATGAGTCATACATAATTACTTCTATGTAGCCTTACAATTATTACTGGTCACATTACTTTATATGCAGTGCAACAAATAAACAAGACAGTGCAATACGCTAACAAATACATGCAACAGTACAAGGCAATGAATACACAGAGTGTGCAACACTTTATAACAGAATCCGATTGCAACAGAGTACAATAGATACAATGCACATTATAACACAGTGCAATACATACACAGGACAGTAGAAAACATTGCAATAAATACGTACAGCAACTGAGCACAGTAAAAAACTTGCAGCGCAACACTATAATAAATGCAGTATACACAGCATAAACTTGTGTAAAACTGTGCAACAAAGCACAGTGTAACATACTAAAAAAACAACAACAGGGGATCAATCTAAAATAAATATCGTGTGAAAAACAACATGATAACAGACCAGTCGTACATGGTACAATAAATAAACAGCACAGTATATGAAAGGAAAGTGCAACACAGTTTAACACAGTGCAAATACTACACTGAACAGCACAACGTAATTAATATACAGCAAGATGCAACACAGTTCAATAAGTAGATTGCAAACTGTAAGGTAACAAACTGGACAGCAGAACTCAGCATGAATAAATGCAGCACTGTGCAATGCATTATAATAAACACAGGGCAGAGTCACACAGTATAATAAATACGCAGCACAGTGAAACACAATACAATAATACAATAAGCAAACGGGGCAGAGCAACACCATACAATAAATACACAGGGCAGAGCAGCACACTACAATAAATACACAACAATGGGGAACACAGTATGATAGCACAGCAGTTGTACAGTACAAAACTTTATTAAAAAAGTACAGCAGCGTAATGTAGCAATATAATAAGTATACAGAGCAAAGCAACACACTACAATAAATGTACAGCACAATGCTACAGTGTACAATAAATGCATAGGGGTGACACAGTGATATAGTAAAACCTATTACAAAAAGCAGAGCAACATAGTGGAACACTACAATTAATATGCACAGCAGCACAGTTCAATAAATACACAGCAGAGCCTAGCAAGAAGTACACAGAAAAGTGCACAGGGCTGAATTAGGTGTCCAATTCCAATGATGTGCAAGTTCACAGAATTTATATATCATAGTGATAACAGATGTACTTTGAAATGAAAAGTTCATATGGACAAGGTAAAGACAGTGGCAGCGTGGGATGCAGCTTAGAAGTAGGGACATATCAATATCTGTGATTTAAATAGGAATTATTTAAGTAACTCTACGCTTAGTACTATTTTCAGTACTCCACTACTTGGCTTATTTTGGCATGATCAGAATGGTATCACTGAACCAATCAGAAAGCAGCATCGTTAAACACTGCTATGGCTAAATACAAACAAAGTGAGTCATTGCCACAATGCATCTCTTTTGCAGCTTAACATATATTGGGATTTATGAGCATCATGAGTTATGATACGGCCATCAATTAACCCTACACAAGTAACTTCATAACACAAAAACTTAACACTTGAGGCATGACTGGAAAGAGTTTTGTGTGCATTCATGTCTATCCCTGACTGAGCCTGAATTACTTGTTAGCATATTTAAATGCGATGGAGACCTCCTTCTCTGATTTACATTCAAACTGGAGCTGACATTAATCATTGTTGCAACAGCTCAGAATGCAGTACCATGAGTCATCAGCAATAACAAAGAAATTGCTTTCAGTGCCCTAATATAGATAAGAAGAAATAAGAAGACATGGCAAGGGCAGGCATGTACGATGGTGCTAATACCCAGGATTTGAAAAGAACCTCAAAATTACCTTTAATTGTAGGACAAAATTGCGTTCTGGTGCGTTCAGGTCGAGTGTTTATTGGATTACGCACAATTCCATGGACGTCCGAACAAGAAATTGGAACAAACGTACACATGCCATTTCTGCAGATCTTAATGGATAATAAATAAAATACAATTCGAGTTTGTGCAAAATTTAAAACGTCTGGCAAAGAACTAAAAATTGCAAAAAAAAATAGTGAAAGTGCTACTAATCTGATAAAAAACACTAAAATAAATGTTGAGTATGGCTTAAGTAGAAGTGTAAAAGTGCATGCTGCTAAAGGTACTTAAAGTAGAAAAAGAAAAAAGCATTTCTTAAAAAAAAGAAAACTAAATTAATCATTACAAAGAGCAAGAGGTACTGGTCCATGACACTTAGCATACGTAATAGCTTATACCAAACTATGTGAAGCAGTGGAGAAGTAAAGAATAATAAAAACAATATTAAACACTTTCAGATATGATGAACCAAAACAATTGATAATAATAATAATAATAATAATAATAATAATAATAATAATAATAATTGTTATAATTGCTAAATGGCTTATAACTAGACATGTCGATATTAAGTAATGGAGTATATAATAGTATATAACCCAAACAATAGTTATTATCGACTCTGAAACACTGTCACTGCATTTTAGTCAAACAAACTGCATCTTTAACATTTTTCAAGCTGTTTATTTAAACACCACTAGACCATTCATTTTTTTAATGCTAAACTTGATACCATTATATCAATCATTATATAAGTTTTATTTCATTTTGTAGATATCTCCATTACACATCACAAAAATAGAATATGATAGACATGGGAAAGCCTCCAGGGTCTTATAAATAAAAACTTTTTTGTGTAGTAGAATGCATTATGTCTCATTCCTTACCTTACAGGAATTTTGGTATTGTTAAGGAAAATGCAAACAAGTTTAGGCAATTCTGTTCATTCTATTTTTTGAGCTTATGTTACTATAGACAATTAATAATTGTCAAGTTTATTACATGTTTCCTATTGAATTATTCCATATAAATGACCCTGACCCTGAACAATGCAGTCTAAAAGCCATGTGTACATGTTTTCCATTGGCCACATTTAGAGTTCACGATCCTCTTGGGTTGCAGGTGAGAAGTGAACAATGACATGTTCGACTCACATGACATGTAACAAGACCTGGGTAATTTTGCTACTCAACTGAGATAAGAGTCTAGCCAGGTCCGGAAAATATATGTTCGGTTTTGTTTTGTCTTGCTTTCTGAATCAGAACATGCAAAACAGGGAGGAAGCGAAATGCCAATAGAAGTCTGATTAGATTGCAGTGTAGACACTGTAAGTCTCAGGCCAAATCCTTGGTGTGTATTACTTACCCAATCAGTTAATGAGTGAAGGTTTCAGATCAAGAGGAGCATGACAACATGCTTGCCCAGTGAGAAGAGGAGAGGAATCAAATCACTGGTTTGGTTACAAATCAAGATTACAGAGCTCTGCAGGATGTAATTTGTCGGAGATAATACCCAGTCAGCACATACTGGAATATATGAAAAGAATGCCAGTATTAACCTAAGTTGCAAGACTTATAGGAACAGCTTGCAGATCCCAAATATATAAGGTTTAGTTAATTATTTAGGTTTATGGCACCCATGTGCTTCATTAGCATTCAAAGCATCCTGTTTCACCTCCACTTATCCTAATCAGGGCTGCAGGGAAGGGTCTGCAACCTAAATTGGAATATACATTCAGTCATTTATGACGTCTTCTTTTTCAGACTGATTTACAATGGGCATGCATGGCTTTGTGGAGGTGAGATACGAGCCACCGGACCTTAGAATACACATTGTAGTAACTTACAAGCCACATTTAACATACTTACATCAGATACAATCTAACAATTAAAGCAAATGTGGGTTAGGAATGTTATACAACACTGGCATAGTTGGAATTTGAACATTAGAACTATTCTAGTCCAAAGTCCAATAACTTAACTGTTTAGTCCCAAAAGTAGTTCCAATTATATGGGATCATTATACAGCTGATACAATTCTTCAAGGTACAATTCAAGCAAATGCCAGTGTCTTAACCACTGCACTACCTCTGTCCACCATTGGGCACAGGCCGATGTACACCATTAAACTACAGGATTCCATATACCCACCAACATTCATTTTGCAGAATTTAATTGGAAATCCATCAAAAACACAATGCATATAGTAGAGGTAATACTGAATTATACTACAAATCACATGTTAGTTTTAATAATTGTTTAATAAAGCCAGGGTTGCTCAGGCTTGAAATATCAGGCTCAAGTTGAACAATGACAATGGCAAAAACTAATTTAATTTATTGTAATTCATTACAAGTTTATTTACCCAGCATTTTTAGCCAGTGGCTAACCCTCAGAGTGTTCTAGACCTTCAAAGAAAGATTTTTGGGAAATACATGTTTTGTCATTATATTGAGGATTTCATTATTTACATTTCAGTGATTCACGCTGCTGGTATCTACCATTTAACATCTACATTGCGCCTTAATGCCATCTAAACACTTATTATGCTTATTTAAAAAGGAAAAGAATGTGAAACTATACCCTGTGTACCATTTCCTTTTTTCAAGTTTTCCTGTCAGCAGGTGTCGCAAGGGTTCGCTCATACTAGTGTTTTGTCATTCAGATGTGAATAACATATTTATAACACAGATTTATATTTTCTGATATCTGCCATTAAAGAAAATGGTATTTAATTGTACATACACATTATACATTGTACTTAATTTGCACGGGATCGCGGGCCAGTCGGGCCCCACCTGGCAACTCTAGGCACAAGGACACGAACAATTCTAGATGGGACACCAATCCATTGTAGTTAAATTTAGCATGGGGTGAGCACTCTGATTGGCTAGGATTTCAGACAGCCAAAGAAAGGCATTACAAGTTTATTTAATTAGGAATTGCAAGCTGTGTCAACCAATAAAGTTTTATATATTTAATTCTTGAGACCGTCTTGGCCTTCAGAAGCCTCAAAATTGCCAAACAAACATGGTAGGATGCTGCTTAGCTGACTGGGGAAAGATCTTTTGTGGAGCAAGCTGCAATTTTAAAATTTTAAATCACATTTTTTCTCTTCACAATGAAAGATCGAGGAATGGGCTGTGTTTTACGAAATTATTCCGGTACAATTTTCTCTTTATGGCTAGGCTCTAAACGTTGAAATTATACACAGTATTTTTACACATTTATGCTAATGACAGCAGAACTTGAACAGCTGCAGTGATTGTTTGTTTGTTGGTTTAAGAAGCTGGTTTAAAATCCTAAGAGTGGGTTATTTCTAGCTCAAATTTGATGCTTAATGAAGCTGTGGTTATATTTGTTATCCTAGAACAGGGAGTGATTGTGACATTGTGTTTGTGTGTGTGTGTGTGTGTGTGTGTGTGTGTGTGAGGGTGATGGTTTGACATGTTAAAGACTTCCTCACATCACCTGAGGAATTTTAGAATCAGAGTTTCAGACTATTTAAAACCAATCTTATTGAAATATACTTGAGCCTAGAGTTTGTGTAGCATACTGGCCTGGTTCAGCTCATACTTGACAGATGGGGATTTAATCTTAGAAAACTGCACTTTCTGTGAAACATATCTTCGGTGTGTTCGAGTACTTTGGCGTGTTGCTTGATTAAAACACTACAATATATTACTGACATGGAATCTTACAAACGTATCGATTTAACATGAAAAATATAATATGTCATAAAAATACATACTTTTTAAGTAACACCGGTACTCCACTGAGGGCAAAAAGCATGTGGTACAGTTATTTTTTCCATATCATGACTTTTTCCATCATGGTTTCGATATAAGCATAAGAAATAAAATGTGAATTTTAGGGGATTCTTGCAGGAGACTAAGAAATGCACAACATGGTAGTGTATAATACCAACGTCATATATATATATATATAAAAAACCATAGGAGATATTAGTTCCAAATGTGATCGTGATATTTGTTATTTCTGTTTTGCTGGACCAGCGATGACCTAGACACTGTGTTGTGTGTGGTGATGATTTTGAAGGTGTAGTTCAGATAAATATTATTTGCAGTGATTTGTGCGAATTTTCATCATTAACCCTTAAAACTAAAGGCCTTCCTCTAACAATTACCATTCACCACTGCTTTCAGCAATTGACATTACCAAAAAGCAGCACTTTAAAATATAGACCTCACATGAACAGCCAGAGGCGACAGTGAAATAGAAAAGTGAGACACCTAAGGTAGAAACCTTGAGAGGAACAAGGGAATCAGGCTCAAATAGACAATCCATCCCTCCCAGACAAGTTCTTGTCAAATTGAAGATCCACTGTAGAAGAAACAGTACACAGACAGGCGCTCTAGTGGCTCAGTGATCTAATATTCCAGCCCACCACCTGGGACCTGTGTTTAAATTTTTACGAGTCCCTTACAGTTGGGATGAGCATAACATGCAGATATGGGATCACCTGCAACAGTGAACAAGAGCCAATACTACACTCACACATTTGCCCTGTGCTCTCTGTGGATTGTGATCATTTGATCATTGAATATTACCATTGCAGATGGAGAGATCTACAGTATGAAGCTCAGCCCTGGGTCCATGAATCTTGTCTTTTTTTGTCTTTTTATCCATTTTTATACTGATGACAATCGGAACTTATTTGGCACTAATTCTACCCATAATCAATCTCTAACCAACTCTGATAGTTACTTGTATTTATTATGGTCTGCAACATTAATAATAATAATAATAATAATAATAATAATAATAATAATAATAATAATAATAATAATAATAATAATAGGGCAGCGTGGTGGCTCGGTGGGTAGCACCACTACTTCACAGCAAGAAGGGCCTGGGTTCAATCCCAGGATGGAGTGGCCTGGGTCATTTCTGTGAGGTGTTTGCATGTCCTCCCCATGTCTGCATGGGTACTCCAGTTTCCTCCCACAGCACAAACCTAACGTGTGTTAGGTTAATTGGTGTATCTTAAAGTGTCCCTTAGTGTGTGACTGTGTGTGTGTGTGTGTGTGTGTGTGTGATGGATTGGCACCCCATCCAGGGTTGTTCCTGAACTTGCGCCCAGAGTTGCTGGATGAGCACTGGCTGGCCAAATAATAATAAAAATAATATAATTTGATATATTATAATAATTTTGTTAAGTCACACAACATAGTTCCCTTGTGTCAAATAGTACAACTGTTTAGCAAGATTAAGTAGATGTTACTGTTGAAAAAATGAACCTGTGCAAAAACTCTGTTATCAGACATGAATTGGGGTTATTCTTTTTAATGAACATGACAGGTGATGACTGTTACCTGTTAAATGAAGCATAATTCAACTGTTTTTTTTTAACCCTAAAGTATAATGTTTATGTTGGCGCTTTGCTCATGACATTCCACTTTCTTTCTAAACAGATACAGAACTCAATATAAAATTACTAAAATCTTTTTCAAGCTCATGCATTCTCACTGATTGATCTACACGGCCCTATAGTTCCACTTACCTTATATATGCTTACCTTATACAAGCTGTAGTTCATCTGTTTCTTTACATACTTTGTTAATCCCATTTACTCTTTACTATGTTAAGACCCCCACCAGACCAGCACAGATGAGGTACTATCTGAGTCGTGAATCATTCGCACAGACACTGATGTGGTCGTGGTGTGTTAGTGTGTATTGTGCTGGTATGACTGTATCTGATACACCAGTGTTGTTGGAACTGTGTGCTCTATTAGACACATCTATCATATCGTAGATGTAACGTCAAAGAAAGTAGCTCATTTGTTTCTGCAGTTTGTGCTATTTATCCTTTAATCCTTCATCAGATCTTACATGTGACTGACCATGTTGGTCCAGTTGGTGGATGGTTTTTTTTGGATTTACATTTACAGCATTTAGCAGATGTTGTCATGCTCTGCTTGGTGGACCACACCTGCGCATGAACACGGTCACCGTCACCCTCTTATTAATCACGAACACCTGTACCTCATTTCACTTCTCTCATTGGTCACCCTATTTATTCCCCCCGTCCTCACTCTTCCATTGCTAAGTCGCTTAGTTCTAAGCGTTTGTTTGTGCTAGTTTGTTTATCGCTATATTCACAGTTGCCGACCTGTTTCTGCTCCTCGTTTGTCTCGCCCTTTTGATCCTGTTCGCTGTGCTCGCTGGTATTTGGACTGTCTGGTTTTTCGATTTCGCCTGTTTTTGGAAATAAAGCCTGTCTCCGGAACACTGCGTGTGCCTCTGCCATTTCCTACGCTGTGTTACAACCGGCTTGCAACTGACGGTTATACAGTATTACAATTCTAGCAATCGTTGGTTAGGGGCCTTGCTTAAGGATCCAACTGTGGCAGCTTTTGGCAGAGGTGGGATCCCTGGACCATCAGGTCTAGAGTCCAGTACTTTAACTGCTGGCTGATGTAGTCCCACTGCTTTACATTGGTTATAGAAATGGAGAATGGGAGAAAAAAAGTGATAAAATTATTGAGAAATGTGATATGTTTGAAGTTAAGTTTTAAAGGAAGACAACAAACAGCAGTGACAAAGAGACTATGGTAGTGAGTTTCAAAAATTGTGAGCATAACACTAAAACATCAACAATCAACATGGATTAATCTATATTTAAAGATGGCAAGAAAACTAGCATCACAGAACCTAAGAGTACCACCGGGGAAAAAGTTGCACCAGCACAATACGCACTTGCCATCCACCACCACATCGTCAGTGTCACTGCAGTGCTGAGAATTATACACCACTCAAATAGTACCTTATCTGTGCAGGGTCCTGACCATTAGAGAACTGAGTAAATGGGACAAACAAAGCGTCCAGAGAAACAGATGGACTACAGTCCACTGCAAAGTGTTTCTATAATTAATAAGTATAGTATAGTAACAAGCAGAACCAAATAAAGTGACTGGTAAGTGTACATAAGATGGTCAAGGTGTGGCAAAACCAATGTGTATCAATATAATCATAAATCATGATGGCTCTAATTTTCTTATTCAAGCCTTCAGTAAGCAGTTCGTCATGTGGTAGCCTAGTGGTTAAGTTACTGGACTCTGGACCAGAAGGTCCAGGGTTCAAATCCTACCTCTGCCAAGTTGCCACAGTTGGGTCCTTGAGCAAGGCCTTCAACCCACAAATTGCTTGGATTGTAAGACTATATGAGTTGTAAGTCGATCTGGATAAGGGCGTCTGCTAAATGCTGTAAATGTAAATGTAATGTTAGTCTATGAATAACAATGTGGACATGAATAAACCATGCTATCTGGAGCAGTGTTGGATTTTCCTTTACTTGCTTGTATAGAAGAATGGTAAAAACAAAAGAAAGAATGAAATAAAGAGAGAGAGGGATAATTGGGTGGCATATTTCACATATCACTGAAAGAGTAATTTAAAAATAGAATGTGTAAATGTAAATACAATACAATAATGACATAACGAGAAGTATCACCCTTGCTTATTGCGCTGTTACATGCGAGCACGCTGCCTGCCAGCACAAACACAGCCTGTTTTTTTTTTTTTACTCGCCACCCTCTCATGTTGAATGGACTATATTTGGAAATGCTGTTTATAAGCAAGCCCATGTGGTATGATTCCGTCGGGACCAAGTGAAACATTGTACCCTCTCTAATTGCTGTACTGCCAGTCAGCTAAAAGCACAGGCAGACTCTTATTTACAGTCGTGTCTGGCAGTGGTCCACAGAATTTGTATGCATGACAGGAAGAGGAGGACACGTGGGTGTAATCCTCTGCCTGCTGGGGACCTGTCTGCTTGTGAGAGAAAGAGAGCGAGAGAGAGCTGGTCATGAGTCATGCCTTAGACACCAACATTCACACTAATTAGTAACTCACAGGCTTGAGATCAGAACAAAACAAAACTCAATCAGAATCAAACTAATTCAAACTTGTCATCTATTTGGGAAGAGATGAAATGCAATGCTTGAAAGTTTGTGAACCCTATACTTACTATATTTTTTCTATATTCAGCAATTTTTCTATATGCAAAAATAACTGTAAATGTTTTAGGTGTAAATGTTTGATCATATGTATCATCAATTATTACATCTTAATTGTTGGTTTGATGATTATGGCAAAGGGACTCAGCTGTCCACAACAAACCAGCCAAGGTACCAGCACCAAGAAAACACTCAGCAAACCTTAGCAGGATCATTCTGCAAAAACAAAAGCTCCATATGAGCAGAGACTTAACAGATAGCAAGACATAAATGATATCATCAATTTGCATAGCACAAGACAGAGCCAAGTTAGCAAATTGAGAGAAATGGGTTCAAACAACTTTTGAATACCTTAGACCTAAGATATACGCTGACATCTCTGAATTTGTTAAATTCGATTAACTATGCATTTTGAGGTGAAAAATTTCAAATTCAAATCATGCGAGTCTCATTAACTTTGACTCACTGCTGACTTAGTTTTGTCCTGGTGTTTGCCTATATTTTTACACATACATTTAAGTATTAGTGCAAATAATTCCCTATGGGTTCTACTAAGGTTAGCAATAACAGCCAGCCAAAAGGAATACAGTGAGATTGATAGAAGATGTTGATAAAATAATATTTGTGTTAATTATTTTAGTCCACTGTAGGTTAATGTAAGAGTTTATAGGCTTTGTTATGATACAGTATAGACCATTATAGACTTGTTAATAATACATTCAAGTTAGTTTGAATTTGTCTGAACATATCCCCATCGTAAAGAGGAGCACCATTAAAGCATACAATACCTTATACAGTGTGGATTTTCTGGGTGGATGGAATGGATTTGTTTAATTTTATTCAACTTTTACAACAAATTAATGACGAGAACTGAGGTAGCACTTTATCTGTATCTTGTTTTCCTAATATTAATTTATATAATAATAATAATAGTTTCAGCTTCATTACTGTCCCTTTGTACCCATGTTCCAATCCTATAGTAATATATAATGCACTGTACAATGACGTTGCAGTGCAATAATCTTTTTTTTCCTCACTTTCAATACATTGTTCAATAAATTACATGAGATATTAAGAAGGCCCTGGGTTAGATCCCAGCATGAAGCGGCCTGGATCCTTTCTGTGTGGAGTCTGCATGTCCTCCCCGTGCCAGCATGGGTTTTCTCAGGTACTCGAGTTTCCTTCCACTGTACAAAGACATGTGTGTTAGGTTAATTGATTACACTAAATTGGCATTGACTTGTGTGTAGATATAACCTTGTGTGTGTCAGTGAAATGGCCAGTGATGCTGATAACAACGCTAAATAAACCAAACAAACATGAGGTGCACACCTGCCACTGATCAGCAGAGACTATTAATTCTCCTTGCACCACATAATTCTAAAATATGTATTCGATGTATTTTTTGTTTTTCTGTTCTTTTATTATTGTACTTTTATGTTTATTATAATATATTGCCGAATTTTTCTGCTATGTTGCGTTTGTCTCCGATTCCATACAACCAGCCTTACGGTTAACCTAGCTGCTTAGGAGGCAGCTGTGGCGGCTTCGTACTGTTTCCATGCGGCTTCCATATGCCTTTCCAGGGGAGCCATACAGAGGAGGATCGCCGATCAGCAAAGGGCGACTACGCTACCTGGCCACACTTGCTGATTGTGTGCACCTGCCACTGAACAGCAGAGACTATTTGTTCTCCTTGTACCACATAATGTCATTTTTTTGTTTATGTTTGTGACCTGGATTTTTCTGTTCCTTTTTTATGTAATTTTATGGTTGTTTTATTAAATTGCCGAATTTCCCCACTATGTGCATTTCTTTCCACTTCTGTACGGCCAGCATTACAAAACACTTCAATATAAAATAAGCTTTGTGTTAATGACTTAGCCCAACTTTTGTCTAATGTAAACATGTTTAACATACATATGCATTGCAATACTCTCCTGAACTCGACAGTGCATGAGGTAGGGAGTCACGTGGCGGTGAAGATGAGTGCTGGAACATGTAGTGAAGAAAAGCCATGGTCTAGGTCATGCTGCAAAGATATTTAATATAGGCTGCTTATGATTTGCACAGTACTCTATATTTAATCATATCATAATTTGCAATGTGCACCCACAAACACTGTGGCGGTTCAAATGTTAACGAGTAGGCAAGACACTGTTAGACTAATGAACAAGTGCAAACAGGAATCATGGGAAATGTTCAGGTGATAGCTGGAGTAAGAAAGAAAATGTAGCAGCTCTGAAAAATGATGACCCATTTCGCTTCTACACCAGCTTACTTCAGCTTTCTTTCACACTTTCAGACGTTGTTAATGGGACCTCATGTAAAGAAAGAGCTGAGATGCTGAAATGCTGTTGAATTTGTTACTGCACATTACTCCTGATTTTCTTTAGGTCATATTTGTTTGCTCACTCATTTGCTCCCAAGGATAAACCTGCATATTAGAATTCAGATCAGGTACTGTTATCTAATGCATTTCATGCAGGCAGTAGTGCTAGACTGATTTATGCCAAATGGACAGGGGACTGCTTTCCAATACCCCAATTAAACTTGACGTTTAACTATGTCAGCAGAAATATAAAACTCATCTGTGTCCATAAAGCCAAGCTGCATTGTTTTGTATATATATATATATATATATATATATATATCTTATGATTGCAAATACTGTGTATCATCGTTATAGCGCTTTCAGGTGTTAGAAGTCAACAGCTGGGTGTTTAACATCATTCTTTTAAGCATAACAACAGCAGCATAAGTCAGGAAGGCCTGAGTGGACTTAGCTTAATTGAAGGGGTATGTGTTATATTAAAAATAATATAGAGGGCGTCATGGTCCATTATACATTTATATCATCTAATAT